>JAEVFJ010000076.1:0-40042 GCA_021029105.1 Cristinia sonorae | reverse complement strand
AAATGCACTTATATACTCCTACCGGGCTGTGGTAGGTGAGAAACATGTTCCCGCTGCCATTCATGAGCAGCTTGCTTGGAATGCAGAGCATAAATATGTAGTGGATGAAGTCACTGATGAGAACATGTTTAACTACGAGTATATTGATGGCAAAAACAAAACTTCATCTGACAAGTCCAAACCCAGAGCACCTTCAAGAAAAAAACAAGTGACTGTCCAGAACAAAGCAGACATGACTAAGTATGTTCCTGCAAAGGGCTCTCAGCCCTTGAAAGCTGTCAATATTGCTGCTCCTAAATCGGATCCTGAGACTTCTATGCCTGTTGCAGCCAAATCAAAGCGCAAATTTGAAGAAGACTTGGAACTCTCTGAGCATACAAAACGACCAAGACTGGAAACCTCGGACATTGCAAATCATGATCTTGTGCCCATTGGCTTCAAATGGTCAAACCAGAGCTGCGCCTATGACAGTTTGTTCACGATTCTGTATCATGTATATGTCACATCTCCAGAGGTGTGGGCTACATATGTGTCTCCGCAAAACAATTATCTGCGTCTGTTTGAAGACTTGTGTAAAGAAGTCCAAGGGAGAGACATGTCTATGGAAAAAATGAGGGCCCAACTGCGAACTGTGCTGAACAAGTCCAACTTTGAATACTTTCCCCTCAACCATGTAGGCACTTCTATTGATGAACTGTGCGCTGAATTTCTCCGTATGCCCTCAGAGTATTTGCTGTGCAAAAGGGGGTGTAAAAAGTGCGCATTCAATCTAAGAGACAAGTGTATCAGTCAAGTTGGCTGGGATTGTAGCATCAACAACTGGAACAATTATCCTAGAAAACTAGGGTCATACAAAAACCGCAGTCCTCAAGACTGGATCAAAGTTGCCTCGTGTCACAAGATTGAGCAGAAATGTGGCATGTGCAGCAGAAAGATATTCAGAAGACTGATATTCAGTGAAGAAATGCCCATGTTTGTGTTTGTAAATGTCAGCCCAGTTGAAGTCCTAGTCACACCCAGTATCCAGCTCAACAACCAACAGTATGTACTTAAAGGTCTGATCTACCTGGGCAGTGAGCATTTTGTATGCCGAGTAATTGATGCTCAAGGAAAAGTCTGGTACAATGATGGCATTGAGACTGGCAGACTATGTATTGAGGAGGGAAACTTTGTAAATGCCGATTCAACATATTTTCTCAAAGCTAAAGGCAAGCGGTTGTCCACTGTAATTTACATGAAGCAGTAAATAGTACTTTACTTATAAAAATGTATGTATAAAAAGTTCAATATGATCTACTTGTAAATAGACTTTTAAGCAGGACTTAGAAGCTCTATGAATTGCACAATTTTTAGAAGTGCTATACTTCTAGAAGCTGTGCAATTCTTAGATTTTCAAAATGTTTTGACACCAGGAGTATATCTTACAGAAAAAAGGAACACTCAGAGTATATCTTACTCAGGAATCGTACCTGCCGTTTATCGGCCCATTAAGCCAAGTGTAGTGATGGAAATGTTGGAGGAAATGAAGGAGGAGGTCGATAAGGAGGAGGAGGTCGAGGAGGATCAGGACAAGGAGGACTGGGAGTATGGAGACTATGATAACGCCTAGCATACTGATTTTTTATTCTTTTTTCTGATGATGTATCTCTCAACTGTGTGTTTTATTAGCTTAGGTGAATTAGAATGGGTTCCTATGTCATGGCTGAGCTGGTGAAAAAGTACACGCTTAAACAATACTCTGATAGTGATTCTCAGAAACTGACTTTAGTACTGGACAAAAACTATGTAGAAATGTACAGGTAAACAGTCTTAAATCTGGCCTCTAGCAAGGAGAACGGCACGAGCAGAAGCAGACGTTTGAGCCCTCCATGCATCCTCAATCAACAAGACCCCAGCTGAATCTCTGCGCAAGGCCTCAATCCCCAGCAGTCCTTCCTCTTCTTTCAAGGCAACTATGAAAGTCTGGAAGAATGAGTAGCTTACAGCCAGCTTATCTCTGAACGTCAACATTTTCTCTATGCAGCAGGAAATAGTAAGTCTCTTTTCCTCTAGAAAAGATGCCCTAGATTCCAAAAAAGAGGAAATGGCATCAGAAAGAGCCAAAGGAAGATAAAGAAAGGGGCCGAAAGACTGAAAGAATCCAAAGAGCTCCATCATAGAGGCTCAGCAGACCTCCGAGCCTGCGCTGGCCAGATCCCAGTCTTGAGCTGAAAACTTTTGCAGGCGTTGATAATTCAGTTCCATGAAGAACTGTATCTCAACGAAGTTGTTCAGCAAATAGTCAATGATAAGACTGAATTGGAGCTCCATAATATTTAGGCGGAAACTTAGCAGCAATCCCGCAAACAGAGGTGTAAAGACAAATCTTCCTTGCTTGAAACCATAACATCTTCAGTAGTGGGCAATTTGGAAACTGTGTTGTAGTGGACCTCCTCTACTCTAAAATATATAAAAAGTTCAACATGATCTACTAGTAAATAGACTTTTAAGCAGGACTTGGAAGCTCTATGAACTGCAAAAATTTCAAAAGTGATATTCTTGTGAAAGTTGTGCAATTCTTTTGATACCAGGAGTATATCTTACAGAGAAAAGGAACACTCAGAAGTATATACTACTCAGGAATTGTACCTGCCTTTTATCGGCCCATTAAGCCAAGTATTCAAAATAAAAAAGAAGAACAGAACATGGGACTGAGCAGTGTTTGTACAGGACACTGCTCAGCCCCATGCCCAGGGGGAGAGAGGGGGGGATGGTAAAAAATACAAGAATACAGTCGTCTCTCCCATAACCCATACCCCTCGGTGGAAAGCTCAGGCTATGGGTTATGGGAGAGTATGGGCTAGTTGGGAGCGCGCATTTGGGCGTTTATTATGTTATCGAAATTATATACAGAGGTGTCTAAATTCTAATCTGTCGAGTGATTCGAGACGGTTGTCCAGCCAATCAGAGTCTTCCTCTGTTAACTGTTCACCACAATGGAGCTGCTCCTGCAGCGTTGCACGGCGAACATCAACATCAGATTTCAGCTGCCTGTATGCACTTTGAAGCTGGGACAGCGAGAGACTCATAACGAGTGGTGTGAGAGGTTGAGTGGGAGCGAGCTTTTGGAGGTGGAAGTTCTACGTCCACCAATAACTTGAATTATCTCCTCAGTTCGTAGCAACACGCCCCACTGCCATCGGCGCCGCTCTCATTACAACTAATGCGTTACCAGTTTCTGGTGTTTGGAGCTAACGGTTGCCAAATATGGGTAAGTTATATTGTATTTGACCATAGTTACATGCTGACACATCAGGATTTGACCCAAAAGTGCCCTCTCTGATAACCCATACTTGCCGGGTTTGGGGGTATGGGGTATGGGAAAATATGGGTTTTGGCTGGGAACGGGGTTGGTTCCCCCCCTCAGCTATGGGTTATGGGGGAGTATGGGTTAGCAGACGTATGGATTATGGGAGAGGCAACTGTATAACTACACAGAGTACAAAAGAGCCATCAGGATACTGGGAAACCAGCAATGAAGAGAAAGAATCCACTAAAGAAGGGAAGAAGGGTAGTCATGAGATATGAAAGAGTAACTGAGAAAAAAGGACTCACATCAACAGGGAGGGTGGAAACAGAGCCATCAGCTCCTGCTAGGCAATGAAGCCTCTACCCAACACCCTGGAGGATAATCAGACCCTAGAAAAACAGTATAGAACCCAAGGAAAAGATGAGAGCCTGCTGCCAGCTCATAGGGGTAAAATACTCACCTAAACCCTCAACCCTCCAACCCTGATCCCATTCCTTCAATACTCTCCCCAGAAAAGGCTGTGTGTGATCTGAAAGACTAGAGGAGTAAGTAGAGAGTTGAGATGAGGGTTTAGGGGTGGTTGTTGGAGAGAAACATTTAAAGGAAGGACTGAGAAGAATGACCACCAGGACAAGGTTGTCTCTCCCTCTCCTTGCGGATTGGTTCCCACATTCATGACCCAAGACACACCATAGATCCAACTTCTTGGGGTGGCCAATCCCAAGGAGCGGTGTCAAGGTCCAATCTCAGAGAATGTGCTGGTAGTGAAGAGAAAGGAGAGTTAGAGAGTGTGACGAGTTTTTATACATTAAGCGCCCGCTAAACCGTGGGAATATGCTGCTATTTGGGACAAGAAATCCAAAATGGCAAGGTATTCCCACGGAAAGCGGCTCTCAACTTCGGACGACTCAACCTATGAAAAAAGAGTGCTTATTATGACACTCGCATGTAGAGTACTGACAGACATAATGACGAGTTGGCCAAGTGTAAAAGAAGCTAAGACTAGCAACCGATGAGCAACCAGGACCGTTACAAGACTAAGCGCCCTGGTATTGATGGAACTGATCAAGCCATAGAGCTTCCACAACTCATTCAATAAAGAACCCAAGCTAGGAAGCCACTTAATATGCATGTTAAAGTACTCAGATGTGCTCAGAATATTTTTAAACATGATGAAAAGAGAGGAATGCAAGTTGTTCACCTGTTACCGCTCAGATTTGGGCTAAACACCCGTGATCTCTGGAACTGATTATAGTACACTGGTACAACCACTCAACCAAAACACAATCAGAGCAGGGATATAAGAGTTCATGTAGGTTATAATTTTTAGAGATACTCAGAACAGTTGATTACAGAGAGGGAGTGACAGTAGAGAGCACTGGAATTGCTGGAAAGAAGGGTTTCCCACGGTTAACAATAGCGCCAATAGTACTGGTTGTATTGATCAATACAAACTATTTCCCCACAGTTTGGGCACTTTTTTCTGTCCGCTCACGGTCGCTGCGCCTGTTTTCAGGCAAGAACGATTCTTCTTTGTTTCACTCAGGAATCATAATGGGTTGTACTGCATCACAGAATATTGCAGAATATCACCTACACCATTACTTTTCACAATGTTCAACGCTTTAGCCCACAACGTCGTGACAAGAAGATTCTTCTGGATGTGATCATGCTCATGCTGCTCCATTGCCTCCCATGGTCTACGACTTCAGTTCAGTGCTGCTTTACATGAATGGTAAGCACTTGTACCGTATACAGCACGCTAGCACCAAGGTATCATCCTCTGCATTGATGAAGTAGTGTGTCCCCGGCTGCGAAGCCCAGTTTATTTTGTTCCGCAGGAAATTTGGGTGGTCAGAATTGAGTGGCCCGTTGCTGACAGACTCAAGATCTTGCAACTCTTGCAGAAGTGCTGGGTTTGGGATGACCTTATGACGATATATGGCTTCTGACTGCGACGCTCCAACCCAGAGATCCAAAATCTGCATAAAAGGTAGGTAAAGAAAGACATGCACGACATCAGGTTCACTCACTTCCTGTGCTCCTTGCCGTCGAATGTTATCCTCATGTGCCCTCTTTGCTTTTGCTCTTGTACGTTTTTGGAGGTTAGATTAAGTCTCTGTTGATTGAAATCAGCGCCACATCGGAGTCAAGGGCAACTTCGGTACAAACCTTTCTCTCATTGAGACTCACAACCACCGTTGCACCGTTGCCTGTGCTGCCCTGACCCGTTGATACTTTTGACTTTTAAATAGTATTTTAAATTTTTATCATGATGATCCGCCATGGGTCCGATCTGCTTAGCCGGTGCTGCGTCCTGAGGGTTCCATTAGCCCACTGGCATCGATATCAGTAACTTAAACACACACCATTTCCCCAGGCTCCAAGTCCATCCACTCTGGATCCCTATCCTCACCCGTTAGGGCCACGATCTCGAGATCATCTCCGAAGACAGTGAGTTCACTGTCTTGCCCAGTCAGTCGCATAAGATCCATCCTCACTGTCATGTTTATTACCTACGATACATCTTTCAGGTAAAGAATCACTTACGCATTTTACACATCTTAGGATAGCAAGAGGCAGACCAAATGCACTTTCAATCTTCAATAGGTCACTGAGTTTATTGCAAGAAGTGTGGTTTCAGTCGGAGATTCAATATTTTTCAGCTAACAGCCAACCTCTTCCTTGTTTTCTGTTCTTTGCACACACATCTCTCTCTTCCACGCCTTAGTTCCGATAGCGATTTCCAGTGTTCACACTGTGCAAACCCGCGGGATTGTTTGCTGTCACTGCGAATAGCGACTTGCATATGTTGCCACGTCTGAGGTCAGGCGAAAGCCAGATCCGCTGTAGGCCAGCATGAAGGGCTCCCCTCGCCATCCATGACCTAGCCTCTCTCAATCTCACTGACCTTTAAACGTGTTCACTCCTCATTTTTGGCAACAGAGATGGAGGAGGGGGATCTGTGAGAAAGCGGACTTCCAGTCGGAGCTGGAATGCGATTGCGCATGGCTCCGGGGAAGTTGGCAAACACGAGAGAGAGAGAGAGAGATTCGAGCGAGGTGAGTGGGTAACGTCTCAATGTTGAATACTGGGCCATGTAAGTAATTACACGAGGGTATTTATACTACTGGAGTAAAATAGAAGAGAAACAAGGATGACTGCGGAACGAGTGGGGAAAACAAGGGTGAGTGAAACGAGTGACTGCAGTGGAAGTAAAACAAATGGGAATAAAGGAATGTGGAATAGTGGGGACTGCGGATGAGGACAAGGGTGAGTGAGGACGAGTGGGTATTAATCTGATTAATCACTCAGCGCTCAGCGCTCAGCGCCTGCTCATTCAGACCTTACAGGATCTTTGGCGAAGATGTGAGTTCTGTATCTTGGTTGATTTGGTCATTGCTAATATTTGCATAGTTGAGATGCATTCGCGCCACCAACCGCACCACCACTGGCAGCTGCTGGCCGTTCGCGTCAAGCTTTCATCGCATGGTGTCGGGCTGGGCATGTCGGGGGCGAGGTTGACGAGAACGGTCATGTAAGTCATCCTCTTCTCCGTCCTCATCTCCCACTTCATCCTCATCCTCTGTCAAGTCGATCTCGTCAGTATTCCCTCAGGCGGCTGCGTAGTCACCCACCTGGCGTCCCTTCTGCGTACTGTAATCGTCAGGTCTTAGCGGGGGTCACCGGTCACAGGGCACACCCCGCACCGCTATACGCACAATGGTCACAGGGTCACAGCCATACCCCCCGCCTGTGACTGAGGTTTTCGGGCACAAGAAAAATATCCAATTTTTTGAGTCTGCGACGCATGAAAACATTGCTTACATGTTGACAGAGTGTCCTACTGACACCAGGAGGCTGAGGAATAAAATTTGTTGGGAACGGGTGTCCTCTTCCCCCGACCATACTGCTTTACACCCGATTGTTGCTCCGCCTCGTCATCTGCTGAAGGGGCCAGCCTAGGAATCATGCTGGGAATGATTTCTGGTTCGTCGTCCGAGTCCAGAGCGTCGTCACCAAAACCCGGTATACTCTCAGACCCCTCAGACTCGGTGCTGCTTTCCTCGGCACTTCCATGCTCGTGGTTGGGCTTGTGACCTTCGAGTTCGGGTTCATTGCATGCACACCAAAGATTTCCGGCTGCGGTTGCGGCAAGAACTATATCCACGACCTTGTTAATCGTAGCGGAGGTGTTGTTGGCATGGAGATCGGAGAATTGAGGCTTGGGGTTGTTGTTGGACGGCAGTGCACAGGTAGCCGTCTCTTTTTGTGTGATCTCGGCATAGAACTCTGGGTCGGATTGGATGAGTGAGTTGAGTTCTTGACGTGCAGCATGACTGGTGGGACTGGCATAAGAAAGGTTGAAGTCCGGGCCAGCGGCGCATAGCTCCCAGGCCTAGTAAGATAAACACCGAATGAGAACCCCCAGGACACTGTATGCAGCACTGCCACACACCTTCAGAATTAAATCCCTCCTATTGATTGCGTTATATCATGCAACAATCCACTCCACCGATCAGTCACGAAGAACACCAATGGCTTTGCTAAGATACACATCCTTGGCATCTTTTGTCTTCAGCTGCTCCATCGTCTCCTGAATAAGGTGGAATTGGGATCGTCGGCGAATCGCATGCTTCAGTGGTCGCTGAATACCGACATCGTAGGCCTGAAATAGACCAGTGCAACCACCGGGAATGAAAATGACGACAATCCACTTGAAGTGCTCCTTCATCCAAGTGCGGAATTCCTTTGATCGGTGAACAGACCATACATCAATCAGCCAGATGCACACCTGGGAGGTACGTCCTAGCCGTTGCATGTGCTTGCGGAAGTATGGCTCAAGGATCTTCTGCACGTAGGAGTGCATTGTTTCGTGAGTAGCCCAGTATGTGTTGGTTTTGGAGACCTTGAAGATGAATCCGAGCTCGTGAGCCTCATCCCATGCACACTTGGGTGTTGCAGAAGGATTGGCAGACGTTGATGGTGCAAGAGGGTTGGTGAAAGGGGAAGAGGAAGGGGAAGGAGAGATTGAGCCTTTGAGCCTTGATAGATCGCCTGAAACGGAAGCGCCTCGCCGCTTAGTGACACTCCTGGCATCATCTGCCCCCACAATGCTGACCTGCTTTGCTCCCTTCTTCTCAAACGTATATCCTGGTCGGAGTTCACAATGAAGCAGTCGTCAATATCTTCATCCCGAACCAGCACGGCAATCCGGAGAAATGCTTTTCGCAGCATCTCATCTGCGTTGGCAGGTATCTTCTGGCCCACTCTCATCCCACGTTGCACGGTCCATCCAAGGCTACGCTTGAGGAAGAGGCGAACAAAGGACTCGCTGCAAACAAAATGCTTTCCCCGACGGTTGGTTTTCTCGGAAACCTTAGGAGCGTGGTGAGTGATACAGCTGATGATGATTGCCCGCACGTTGAGAACATTAAGAGCAATGCTTGTTTCACACATTTGCGTAAGTAAATCCTTGATGTGGGTTACAATGTCCGGGTATTTTGACTGGATGAGGCTGATCAGAACAGTTTACCAGGTCTTTTCGCCACATAAATCACGCACCAAGACTCCAAAGTACGTCGGAGGACATTGAATCGCATGCCCAACACGCTTCAGCACATTCTTCTGTTCGACACAGAGGGGTCGCGCCAGTTGCTGATGCGCCTCACACTGAATTTTGCGAAGTCGCGAGGGTTTGTCTTCTACCGCTTCTCAATGTCCACTGGTCGCCACGGATACCCAACTGCATTGATGGCTGCAACAATCTGTTGGTATAGGAATGGGTTTAACCAGTGGGTACGCAATGCTTCTCCATGTTTCCGCTGATCTCCAAGGTCGTTTTGTCTCGTAGGCCTTTTACTCAACTGCTCCAACTCCCGAAATTCCCGATGGGGGCGCAAGAGCTCTGCCGTACTTGGCAAACGACAGTCGTTGTCGACGCCGTCCTTGCCTAAGCCAAGATCTTCTTCGCCTTAACCAAATTGCCATCAGGATTGCAAATCCCTTCAGCAATCTCTGCATCATACTTTCGCTTGCGAGACTCTTGTTTCCGGATCCGTGCCCTTTCTTTGGTGATCTCTTTCTTCTCTTGCTCCAGGTGTTCCTTACGCTCACGAAGCTCCTCAGTGTTAGATTTCCGCTCAACTGTCCACGCACATTCGGATTGGAGCCACTCCTCGGTTGTCACCTTATTCAAGAGTGATGTAAGTGACTGCTGGAGCAGTGGTTTACTTGCTGCAGTGCCAGAAGACTTGGATCCGCTGACCTCCGGCACACATGCAGATAGTTTGGGGGTTTCATGCTGTGGGTCAATCTATCATAGACATGTCCCGTCAATGACTGACTTTTAAGCTATAATCAAGATCTGGCTCACTTTCGCGACGTGGCCAGCTTTCGTGGCTTTGCCCTCATCCCCATGATGATCTTGACGGCATCTCTTCCTCCCTCTGTCGCCTTGCTTGGAACCTGTTAGAGTTGGTATCAGCCACTCTGACAGTGAGTGAGCCACTAGGCTGTGCCACTCATTGTGCCACTGCCACTGAGCCACTGAGCCACTCCTGTGAGCCACTGAGTGTGCACATCAGGAGGGAGCTCTAGAACACTGGTCTGGATCAACTCCAGCCAGTTCTCTTTCATATTCTTCACATATCACATCCTTTGTGCATTTGTGCCACTTGTTTCCTTTGTTGAGCCACTGGCTCTTTCATGCATTGATTCCTTTATTCCTTTGTACTCTTTGGACAAAGTAGAGTAGCCCAGTAGAACACACTGTGTATGTATGTAAACAGCTCTGGGACTCTGAGAAATATTATCAACACTTTTGTGGATTCTAATAGGTTATGGGCCTTCTCACAGACCACTTGCAGTACCTCCCCATTGTCTCGACGGTCTCCAGACCCTCTACATCGCCTCTTGCAGTCTCTATCACACTCTTGAGCCATCTTTCCCCTTTGCCGCCCTCTTCTTTGCCACTCCTCTTTGCCACTCCCCTTTGCCACTCCCCATACTTGACTCCTGTATCCTCCCCACTGTATACAACGCTCTGCTAACCTCCCACAGCCATTATATTTGTCTTAGGCGGGGTGTTGAGCTTGTGACTCTCACCAGAAAGCCAAGTTAGTCTAGTTAAAGTGCCAGGTAGTTACAAGGGTGACATCTTCACTGTTGAACTGTTGGGGTTATTCCGGTCGTCGGACATACCTTAGCTCACTCAGAAGCAAACGGTAGTCAATCCGGTGATCTGGGGGGTCTCACAACTGCACTGTGGAGTGTCTGCTCAGCAGAAACACATTGTACTAGATTTAGTTTTGGTCTTTTTTTTCCCCCTTCCCCCTTTCAATCCCTACTCCCTATTGTCTTGCCAAAGCCTAGTATCACCGATTGGCTCGATCCCTGTCTAGACAAGCAGGGGGACCCGTGTACTAGCACCCCAAGTTCCCAACTTGTCCACACCACACCACACTACATCACACACCCACCCACCAAATCCCACCACCCACACACAATCACACCATGTCTTCCGACTCCAGCCTCACCTCAGTCACCACCCTCTCAGAGCACAACTACCACACATGGAAGCAGGAGATCTCCGCCCTTCTGCGCTCCAAAGGTCTCTGGAGGATAGTCATTGGCACCTCTGTCTCCCCCAAACTGGATGATGTGAAGCTAGAAGCCTGGCAGGAGAAGGCAGACAAAGCAGCAGGTCTCATCTCCTTGTCTCCTGCACAGCGCACACACATCCAAGGGATAGAGGACGATCCCAGTGCCATCTGGAAGAAGCTGGAAAGCGTCCATATGGACAAGATAGCAGGTAGCAGATTCAATGCCTATGATGAGCTCTTCTCAGTGAGACTGGGCGAGTCTGAGGCTCCTACCTCTCTTATTCCAAAGGTGGACGAAATTATGAAGAGAATCCAAGGCCTCAGGCCGGACTCCTTCACTGTGGACATGTTGGACAAAGAACTCGCCACTATGACGCTTCTGAAGGCCCTGCCTGACTCTTCCATTCCCTGGTCTCCACCCTACTCATGCAGAAGGAGCTCACTCAGGACGTTGTCCACAGTGCTCTGAAGCGTGAGGAGGCCAACAGGAAGCCCAGAGCGTCGTCCCTCTCTTCTGAGACTGCCATGAAAGCTGCTGCCCCCTCTGCCTCCAAGTACTGCCACATCCATGACAGCACCAGCCACAACACTGCGGACTGCAACAGCCTCAAAAAGCTGAAGCAGGAGCAGAAGGAGCGCAAGGGCAAGCCAGCCCAGGCTCAGCAAGCTGCAGAATCTGCTGGACATGCAAGTCGTCGCTCTTCTGATTCAGACTGGACCGTTTCTAACGACTGGATTGTTGACACAGGTGCTACTGCGCATACGCCCCACAAGCACTGGTTCGCATCCATGACACCCCATAGAACGGCCATTCAACTGGCAGACAAGTCTGTTATCTATTCAGAAGGCAAGGGCGATGTGCACTTTGTCCCCAGGGGCAAAGGTCCGGCTGTAGCTATCTCAGATGTACTATATGTTCCCCAGCTTGGTTGCAATCTATTCTCTGCACTGCACCTCACAGAGCACCGCCAGTTCAGGGTGGTTATCAGCAAGGGAAACATAGACTTCATCCGGGAGGGACAGACTCTGTTCAATGCCTCAGTTGCAGAGTCCAATGTGGCTAAACTAGATGGACTCATTCAGATTCAGACTGCGCTCTCAAGCTCTGTTGATAGATCTCTGCTACACCGTCGTTTCTGTCACCTATCCAAGGACAGACTCGAGCAGCTGCTCAAGAACAAGCTCTCAGTGAACCTGAAGCTTGATTCCAACGCCCCCAGCCCTGCGATGTGCGAAACCTGCATCATGGGCAAGCAGCACCGGTTCCCTTTCCCCAAGGAAGCAGACTACAGCAACTTGCAGCCACTTGATCTTGTCTGTTCAGATGTGCATGGACCTCTCCCTGTTCCCACTGCCCAGGGGTACCGCTACTGGGTGCTGTTTGTTGACATGGCATCCAGGTGGTACGCTGTGTATCTCATGAAGCGCAAAAGCGAGACTGCTGGCTGCTTCAAGGTCTTCAAGGCCTGGGCTGAGAACCACTTTGAGCGCAAAATCAAGGCACTCAGAGACGACAAGGGTGGAGAGTATGTGTCCAGTGAATTTGACGAGTATCTGAAGCTGAATGGGATCCGGAGGGAGCACACAGTGCGTGCAACACCGCAGCAGAATGGGGCAGCAGAGCGAGCCAACAGAAGCATAGGTGAAGGCGTCACATGCCTCCTAGCAGAAGCCAGACTTCCCCCTCATTCTGGGGAGAAGCCCTGCTCACCTTTGTGGAAGTCCGCAACCGCCTGCTCTGCCAGCCAACATGACGCCCTATGAGGCCGTGTTCCACAAGAAGCCCAGCCTTGCCCACCTCCGGGTGTTTGGCTGCAGAGCTTATGTCATGATCCAGAAGGACCAGAGAAAATCGCTTGAGCCTCACTCTGTGCCATGCATCTTCCTGGGCTACCCTGAAGGATACAAGGGCTGGCGTTGCTACAATCCTGTCACCAGGAAGATTATCATCTCCAGAGATGTTATATTCAATGAGCACGACTTCCCTGGTCTCAGCACAAAGTCAGTCACATCTGGAGTCCCTGTCTCACTCACCCTTGATGAGACACACAAGGTCACTTTCCCAGCAGAGGACCCAGATGATGACATTGATGCACCAGAGCCTGCTCCAGTCCCTGAACCAGAGATTGATCCTGTTGTGCCAGAAGCACATGCTCCACCTCCAGTAGCTGTCCCTGATCCAGAGCCTGCTCCTGCTCCTGTAGAACCTCCTGCTCCCCAACCGCGCTCCAGAGCTCCTGCACCTGCACCTGCGTCGTCCAGACCTGTCAGAAACCGGAAACCACCGTCTGAGTGGTAGAAGGTGGACAATGCAGCACAGTACAGAGGATGAGATCCAGTCCCATCTTGACAACGGCACCTGGGAGCTCACCACTCTGCCCCCAGGCCGTAAGACCATTGGCTCGCGCTGGGTGTTCAAGATCAAGCGGAATGCAGATGGCTCTGTGGAGCGATACAAGGCTAGAGTTGTTGCAAAGGGATACGCCCAGAGACCTGGACTTGAGTTTGAGGAGACATTTGCCTCTACTCTCAAATGGTCTACCCTGTGCACCATCCTGGTCATTGCTGCCATAGAGGACATGGAGATTGAGTCCATTGACTTCTCCACTGCATATCTGAATGGAGTGATAGACAAGGATGTCTACATGAACCAGCCTGATGGCTTCAAGCAGGGAGAACAGGTGTGCAAGCTTGAGAAAGGCCTCTACGGCCTCAAGCAGGGCGGACGCCTCTGGTACAAGAAGCTGGCCTCTACACTTGTGGAGATGGGCTTCAAGATTCTGCGCAGCGACAGCAGTGTGTATGTGCTCTCCAACGACACTACCTCTGTGATCATTCCTGTCTTTGTAGATGACTGCACTCTGGTGTCCAAATCCAAGTCAGACATCCAGCACATCAAAGACGAGCTGCTCAAGCGGTTCAAGCTGCGAGATCTTGGCCCTATCAGCTTCCTACTTGGTGTCAATGTCACCAGAGACCGCTCCAAGCGCACCCTGTGTCTGTCCCAGCGCCAGTATATCCT
Source organism: Cristinia sonorae (assembly GCA_021029105.1). NCBI lineage: Eukaryota > Fungi > Basidiomycota > Agaricomycetes > Agaricales > Stephanosporaceae > Cristinia > Cristinia sonorae. The sequence continues at coordinate 26,127 of JAEVFJ010000076.1, read as the reverse complement.
TGACATTCTTGAGCGGTTCCACATGTCCGACTGCCGTCCAGTGGGCACTCCCATGGACCCTGGTGTCCGCCTCAGCAAGGACATGTGCCCCAATGCAGAGAGGGAGAGCATGCAGGATGTGCCCTACATCAATGCAGTGGGTGCACTCATGTACCTGGCTACAGCGACCAGACATTGCAAACTCTGTCAGCATCCTGGCCCGCTTCAGCTCGAATCCTGGGCCCGAGCATTGGACTGCAGTCAAGCATCTCATGCGCTATGTAAAGGGCAGCATCGACCTGAAGCTGACCTACGCTCCTGGCCCTGACTTTCTCTCTGTCTACTCTGATGCAGACCATACTGGAAACCCTGACAATGGCAAATCCACCAGTGCCTATGTCCTCAAAGTGGGCACTGGAGCTGTCTCCTGGAGCTCAAAGCTTCAGCCCTTGGTCGCTCTTTCAACGACCGAAGCAGAGTATGTGGCAGCAGTCACCTGTGGCATGGAGACAGTCTGGATGCGCACCTTGCTTGCAGAAACATGGACAACCAGAGCGCAATCCAAGTAGCTAAGAATCCAGAGCATCATGGCCGGATGAAGCACATGGACCTGCGGTACCACTGGCTGAGGGATGAGGTCGAAAAGGGCACTTTGGCTGTGAAGTACATCTCTACAGATCTCATGGCAGCAGACATCCTCACCAAGCCTTTGAGCAAGCCCAAAGTTGTAGAGGCACACACTCAGCTTGGACTGCAGAGTTGACTGATTAGGAGGGAGTGTTAGAGTTGGTATCAGCCACTCTGACAGTGAGTGAGCCACTAGGCTGTGCCACTCATTGTGCCACTGCCACTGAGCCACTGAGTGTGCACATCAGGAGGGAGCTCTAGAACACTGGTCTGGATCAACTCCAGCCAGTTCTCTTTCACATTCTTCACATTCACATATCACATCCTTTGTGCATTTGTGCCACTTGTTTCCTTTGTTGAGCCACTGGCTCTTTCATGCATTGATTCCTTTATTTCTTTGTACTCTTTGGACCAAGTAGAGTAGCCTAGAGCGCAGTAGAACACCCTGTGTATGTATATAAACAGCTCTGGGACTCTGAGAAATATCATCAACATCTCCCCTCACTCTTGTGGATTCTAATAGATTACAGAGAGGGAGTGACAGTAGAAAGCCCTAGAATTGCTGGAAAGAAGAGTTTCCCATGGTTAACAATAGCGCCAATAGTACTGGTTGTATTGATCAATACAAACTATTTTCCCACGGTTTGGGCACTTTTTTCTGTCCGCTCACGGTCGCTGCGCCTGTTTTCAGGCAAGAACGATTCTTCTTCGTTTCACTCAGGAATCGTAATTGAGATACGGTTCTTCATGGAACTGAATTATCAACACCTGCAGAAGTTTTCAGCTCAAGACTGGGATCTGGCCAGCGCAGGCTCTGAGGTCTGCTGGGCCTCTATGATGGAGCTCTTTGGACTCTTTCAGTCTTTCCAACCCTTTCTTTATCTTTCTTTGGCTCTTTTTGATGCCATCTCCTCTTTTTTGGAATCTACCGCATCTTTTCCGGAGGAAAAGAGACTGACTATTTGCCGCTGCATTGAGAAAATGTTGACGTTCAGAGATAAGCTGGCTGTAAGCTACTCATTCTTCCAGACTTTCATAGTTGCTTTGAAAGAGAAGGAAGCACCACTGGGGATTGAGGCCTTGTGCAGAGATTCAGCTGGGGTCTTGTTGATTGAGGATGCATGGAGGGCTCAAACGTCTGCTTCTGCTTGTGCCGTTCTCCTTGCTAGAGGCCAGATTTAAGACTGTTTTGTTTACCTGTACATTTCTACATAGTTTTTGTCCAGTACTAAAGTCACAGTCCTCCTCGTTCTGATCCTCCTCCTCCTCCAACATTTCCATCACTACATTGTATCCTAGTACATTGTGCCGTTGATTTAACATCAAATCAGCATTGTCAATGAACTTCATGTATCTAAGGTAAGAAGAATACCCGTTGGAAAAAATAATGGGGTAATAGCTGAGACGGAAAAGAAGACCAGCAAGTTTGGGGCGGTAATGAAGTGAATAGAAGGCAACCATCTTTCTAACGGCCCGCAGAAGGGTGTGGATAGACCACTTCAGGGTCTTGAAGACAGAAGTCTCCAAGCTCATCCGTCCGTTATCAGGAATATGTCCTTCCACATCCATTTGCGCCAATTCGTAGAGGGCTTCATGTTGCCTGAGAGTCCAGGGTCTGGCCTGGCCGCAGCAAATAGGTATTTGTTCAACAAGTAGGCCATGATATGTTGGATCTCTAAGAGTCATATGAGTTATGCAGTAGCAGAAACTGGAAAAGCATGTACAATGATCCATTAAGATTGTGGTCGCTCCCTCAGTCCAGAGGTGATACTTAAAGGGAGCATATCCTGACATGAGCAGATTAAAACAGCCAACCATAGTGAGAGTAAATAGAGACCCACCAAAGAATCTGTGACTTCGATTCTGGATGTCCAAGTACATGCTCAAAGTAAGACGCTCAGTGCCCTTCTCTCCAGTGAACAGAAGTCTTGTTATGAAAGATTGGCCCTTAGAGGATTTCTGAAGAGTTATAAAGTCAATAAACTGGAAAGAGAGCAGGGTAAATCTCTCAACTTTGAGAGTGGCCGATTCATTGAACTCCATATGACACCATGCTGCAAATACAGAAGGCATGGCCAGCTGATTGGAGATCAGCATTCATCAGAGGAAATCTGGAGTCTATTACTCGCAAATGGAAGTACAGAGCAATGTAGAATGTGGTTGAGAAGACAAAGATCATTTCAGATGAGCGCAGATGAGTGAGCAAGCAGGCCAGAGTCTCTGGGATCAGCCGCAGAGGTTCACTGATCTAGACGCCCTCTCTTTTTCCTCCTCAGACTTGCTGGCAATTGTACAACTTAGTTTAGCTTTAATAGAGCCCTAGTACTGTGCATTCAATCATGGTGACGTGCAGGGGCATAGCTTCGCCCTCTGAATCCGAGTTCAAATGTGTACATGTTCATCCAAGTCCAGAAATTACAAAGAATATTTAAAATCAAAAAGAACAGAACATGGAACTGAGCAGTGTTTGTACAGGACACTGCTCAGCCCCATGCCCAGGGGGAGAGAAGGGGGGGAGAATGGTACAAAATGCAAGAATATAACTACACAGAGCACAAAAGAGCCATCAGGATACTGGGAAACCAGCAATGAAGAGAAAGAATCCACTAAAGAAGGGAAGAAGGGTAGTCATGAGATATGAAAGAGTAACTGAGAAAAAAGGACTCACATCAACAGGGAGGGTGGAAACAGAGTAATCAGCTTCTGCTAGGCAATGAAGCCTCTACCCAACACCCTGAGGAATTACCAGACCCTAGAGAAACAGCATGAAAAGAAAAGGAAAGATGAGAACCTGTTGCCAGCTCATAGGGGTAAAAAACTCACCTGAACCCTCAGCACTCCAACCCTGATCCCAATCCTTCAAAACTCCCTCCAGGAAAGGCTGTGTGTGATCTGAAAGACTAGAAGAGTAAGTAGAGAGTTGAGATGAGGGTTTGGAGGTGGTTGTTGGAGAGAAAAGTTTAAGGGGGGGGCTGAGAAGAATGACCCCCAGGACAAGGTTGTCTCTCCCTCTCCTTGCGGATTGGTTTCCACATTCTTGACCCAAGACACACCATAGATCCAACTCCCTGGGTTGGCCAATCCCAAGAAGCGGTGTCAAGGTCCATCTCAGAGAACGTGCTGGTGGTAAAGAAAAAGGAGGGTTTGAGGGAGCGACGGATTTTTATACGTTAGGCGCCCACTAAACCGTGGGAATATGCTGCCATTTGGGACAAGAAATCCAAAATGGCAAAGGATTCCCACGGAAAGCAGCTCTCAACTTCAGACGACTCAGATGCAGGTGAGACCTGTGAAAAAAGGCTGCTTATTATGACACTCGCATGTAGAGTACTGACAGACATAATGACGAGTTGGCCAAGAGTAAAAGAAGCTAAGACTAGCAACTGATAAGTGACCAGGACCGTTACAAGACTAAACGCCCTGGTATTGATAGAACTGATCAAGCCGTAGAGCTTCCACAACTCATTCAATAAAGAACCCAAGCTAGGAAGCCACTTAATATGCATGTTAGAGTACTCAGATGTGCTCAGATTATTTTTAAACATGATGAAAAGAGAGGAATGCATGACGTCCACCTGTTACCACTCAGATTTGGGCTAAACGCCCATGATCTCTGGAACTGATTACAGTACCCCGGTACAACCACTCAACCAAAACACAATCAGAGCAGGGATATAAGAGTTCATATAGGTTATGATTTTTAGAGATACTCAGAACAGTTGATTACAAAGAGGGAGTGACAGTAGAGAGCCCTGGAATTGCTGGAAAGAAGAGTTTCCCACGGTTAACAAAAGTGCCAATAGTACTGGTTGTATTGATCAATAAAAACCATTTTCCCACGGTTTGGGCACTTTTTTCTGTCCGCTCACGGTCGCTGCGCCTGTTTTCAGGCAAGAACAATTCTTCTTTGTTTCACTCAGGAATTGTAACTGAAAGAGTCCAAAGAGCTCCATCATAGAGGCTCAGCAGACCTCAGAGCCTGCGCTGGCCAGATCCCAGTCTTGAGCTGAAAACTTCTGCAGGTGTTGATAATTCAGTTCCATGAAGAACCATATCTCAATGAAGTTGTTCAGCAAATAATCACTGATGAGACTGAATTGGAGCTGGATAATATCTAAGCAGAAAGTTAGCAGCAATTGCACGAACAGAGGTGTAAAGACAAACCTTCCTTGGTTGAAACCACAACATCTTGAGCAGGGGGGAATTTGTAGACTGTGTTATAGTGGACCTCTTGTACTCTAAAATATTTAAAAAGTTCAATATGATCTACTTGTAAATAAACTTTTAAGCAGGACTTGAAAGCTCTATGAACTGCAAAAATTTCAAAAGTGATATCCTTTTGAAAGTTGTGCAATTCTTAGAGTTTCAAGATGTTTTAATACCAGGAGTATATCTTACAGGGAAAAGGAACACTCAGAAGTATATACTACTCAGGAACTGTACCTGCCGTTTATTGGCCTATTAAGCCAAGTACCCATAGCATGTTTGAAGAAACACGCTAGCACTCACAATAGGTTGGAAGAAGAAGCCGTAAGTCTTGAGGTTTCCCCCCGCAAGACAGACAGCCATCCAGCGCAGATAGGACTAATTGCAAGGAGAAAGGTCAGCTATGTACAGCAGGCGCAGTCATCCATTGCACCTGCTGAGAAACATGGCGGTGGAGACCAAGTAACCGCAGGTCACTGTCTACGACTACACCCTGCCATGGTAATCACCTCCCAAAGAAAACGAGCTTCCGACGTCAGCTTCAGAAAGGAAAGCAAGAGTTATATAAGCAGTAGGATGAGCGAGCATGAAATAGGGGCGCACCTAAGACGTCCCGCGGAGAGGTCATGCGTGTCAGGCAGGAAAACACCCATCCCCCTCCCTGGACTGTCCAACAAGGCAGCAGTTAGATTTCAGTGCACACAAAAGAAGAAGAAGGCGACGCACCACGTGAGAGCTCCCCTGGCAACATTGTCAACGCCAGAAGAGCCACTCAGGGAAATGAGCAGCACATTGTGACCGCCTGCAAGCAAGAAAGACTCAGCGACTCAGAAGGGAACAAAGCTGGAACGCACCAAGTTACCCCTGAGCAACCTATATACCAAGATTGAGGCGGAGAAGCATCTCCACGCTGTAGTCGCATAAGCAAGTCCACAAGACCAGAAGCCTGTCATACTGAAACTGAGCTAGGGTGCTCAACAACAAGCGTACGGCACCCCTTCTACAAGCAGACAAAGTCAGTAGAAACCACACACAGCAACTAAGTCAGGAACAATGTACCGCACCAGCAACAGCAACAGGCTCCGCGATGCCTTGAGCTGAGAGTAGAATCAGAGTCAGGATCGGCTCCGCAAGCACACCAACAGAAAGGGGACCCTAAGAAAACAATTGGAACCGCTTACCCTATTAAAGAGAAGTGTTGGAACCAACTGCTTGGTCTCAGAGATCCGGCGATATGATATCGCCATTTGGCAACAAAACATTTTTGCGAAACGAACAGACAGGCATTTAGATTGCCTTACACAAGCCCAAGGCCATTGTAGGTTCGGTCCCAATGTGAGAACTGCGAGCTATCACACTTGTTGGTTAGAATCTCCGCAGATTCACGCTACGGAGAAACTCGGATCACCAGCCATTCAGAATTAGAAGGCCTTCCCACAAAAGTCTAATAGAGTTGAGAAGACACACCACTCACTAATAAGCCGACAGAAGTTCATTTAAGTCACCGAGACATCACACGAATGGGAGGAAGAACCGCTGATAGAATTCCAGGCTGTGCTGGCACAGCAGCCTCAGTGAGCAGTACAAGCCAGTATACTACAAGTGCTACTTCTACACACCGCAGAACTCGACAACAACCAGGAGTGAGTAATCGGCAGGTTAAATAATCCCACAGAAAACGCGTCCTGGAAAATCGAGAACAAGGGATTAGTATTCAGAAACAAGAGGATGAATCAACAAGGACTTACAATTCGACACCGCTCTATTGTACACGGTCCACTACCATACCGAGCCAAGACAAAATGAGGGTCTGTGTTTTTGAAATGTTTATTCTAGCTGTATTCAGTGTTGTAGTTGGGTTTCTTGTTGACGACCGAGACAAGAGATGCCAGATACCCAATAAATATTATAACAAAAGGCTGTAGACCTGGAGGGAGTAACATTAGTCAATGACAATGAATACGGACACCCTGGGACTTACAAAACAGACAGGGTGAATGAGTAACGCAGTGGAGAACCTACTCCCGGACGAATACAGCAACCAGGTTCCCAACGGTAAGAGCCTCGGGGGACCTTTGAGAATTATCTCAACAGGGGAAGGTTCCGCAGACGAAGAAGAAGTCGGGGAGACAGCTAAAGTATCTGCAAGAGGTCGACGAGCCTCGGGCGTGACGAATACACTTTGCACAAAGCGGCGAACCTCATTTGCGTTCTTCTCGGATAAGAACGGCGAGGAGGGAGGAGTATGGGGAGGCGAAATCGGACCCACAGGGGCCAATCCGTATTGAGGAAGCATTGAGGTCATCTCCGGGAGGCAGTCTCGATAGACATGCACTTCCCCACGGTCTGAAATGCAAAGACAATGAGGTTAGCTGGCAAACGGCGTACGCAAAGGAGAGACAGAGGACGTACTGAGGATGTACCGAGAACACTGAAAACATGGTACTGAGCATCCGTGTCGTCAGCTCAGCCATCGACGGGTAACGCTCACCCAAGACTGAGGGATGAGTGAGAAGGAATAGAATAAGGAAGGCAGCACCCTACCAAAGCAACAAGTCAGCAAAGAAGTGAAAGGCAAACAACAAGTAGGACTTACCGAGTTCTCCAGAGACTCGCGGAGCAAACCTTCAAAGTAGTTCTTGCGTTCACGCCACCAAGCTTCCGACGCAAGGTCCAACATAAGCAGGCGATCGAGTTCGCCGTCCGGAACCTGCCAATGTTCCATAGGAACTGCGATAGACTGAAGGAATTGAGCCTAGAAGAAATTTAAGACAAGGTCAGGCAAGGATGGAGCTAGCCATACAAAGCTATACACACAGAAAGGGAGGCAGGGAATCCCTGCCTTGGAAAGACTGGCTGGTCAAAGAGATAATCCGCCAGGGCCTCCATCAGCTTGTCCAGGGTTTGGGGAATATGAGTCCGATTCCCCTGAGGAAGAATAGGTGCCGCAAATGGAGGAGAGACAGGCCGAAGAGTGGCCGAGGTTGAAAGGAATGGAGCCAAAGGAGGAGGGAATGGAGGAGCCCCTGGAGATGAGGTGTCCTTAGGGAAAGAGGGAAGACACTGCCGAGCAGCTCTATCTTCTGCGCGACGAAGTACGACCTCGACACTGGGAATATGCAGTCCGGGCTCAGACTCCACAGGCGAAGTGTCCGTAGCTGAAGCTGCGAGTAAGAAAGAATGAATGAAGTTAGGAGGTGTAAAGAAGTGAGAAAGCAGTAAGGGAGGGTACTTACAGGTAACCTGCAAGATGGGCAGAGACGAACCTGCCCTGAGAACCATCCGTGTTGTCAGACAGTCCCTCAGTCTGCGTGCTCCCCCATTCCAAAGGAGGAGGCAATCTGTGACCCTTGTCGGACCCCATTGAGCCCAAGGGGCCGATGACAAATCTGAAGTCCCCTCCAGATGTCTTGAGGGGAGAGGTGGCCAAGCGAGCGTTATAGTTCCTCCGGAGATCGTAGGAGAATCCCTGGAAATTATGATTCCTGAGTGAAACGAAGAAGAATCGTTCTTGCCTGAAAACAGGCGCAGCGTGAGCGGACAGAAAAAAGTGCCCAAACCGTGGGAAAATAGTTTGTATTGATCAATACAACCAGTACTATTAGCGCTATTGTTAACCGTGAGAAACTCTTCTTTCCAGCAATTCCAGGGCTCTCTACTGTCACTCCCTCTTTGTAATCAACTGTTCTGAGTATCTCTAAAAATCATAACCTATATGAACTCTTATATCCCTGCTCCGATTGTGTTTTGGTTGAGTGGTTGTACCAGGGTACTGTAATCAGTTCCAGAGATCATGGGCGTTTAGCCCAAATCTGAGTGGTAACAGGTGGACGTCATGCATTCCTCTCTTTTCATCATGTTTAAAAATATTCTGAGCACATCTGAGTACTCTAACATGCATATTAAGTGGCTTCCTAGCTTGGGTTCTTTATTGAATGAGTTGTGGAAGCTCTACGGCTTGATCAGTCCTGTCAATAATACCAGTGCGCTTATTTGGCAGAATATTCCCACGGTTAGCGTTTTCCCACCTGTTAGCACTTCCATCTACCTCCGGACCACCAACCACCACCATTTGCAACTGTGGGAACTCCATAGAGTTCTCCTCTCACTGTAGATAGCATGTAATAATGTACCAGTTTAATATATTTCCTTTTTTGACCTCCTGTTACCTCTGGAGGATTAATCGCTGATTCCCGGAAGATGCCGAGATTGGGCGCTTATGTATTAAAATAAAACTGCCTCGCTGGCAGTTTTTCCTATTAAAATCCACAAGAGTGAGGGGAGATGTTGATGATATTTCTCAGAGTCCCAGAGCTGTTTATATACATACACAGAGTGTTCTACTGCGCTCTAGGCTACTCTACTTGGTCCACAGAGTACAAAGAAATAAAGGAATCAATGCATGAAAGAGCCAGTGGCTCAACAAAGGAAACAAGTGGCACAAATGCACAAAGGATGTGATATGTGAATGTGAAGAATGTGAAAGAGAACTGGCTGGAGTTGATCCAGACCAGTGTTCTAGAGCTCCCTCCTGATGTGCACACTCAGTGGCTCAGTGGCAGTGGCACAATGAGTGGCACAGCCTAGTGGCTCACTCACTGTCAGAGTGGCTGATACCAACTCTAACACTCCCTCCTAATCAGTCAACTCTGCAGTCCAAGCTGAGTGTGTGCCTCTACAACTTTGGGCTTGCTCAAAGGCTTGGTGAGGATGTCTGCTGCCATGAGATCTGTAGAGATGTACTTCACAGCCAAAGTGCCCTTTTCGACCTCATCCCTCAGCCAGTGGTACCGCAGGTCCATGTGCTTCATCCGGCCATGATGCTCTGGATTCTTAGCTACTTGGATTGCGCTCTGGTTGTCTATGTTTCTGCAAGCAAGGTGCGCATCCAGACTGTCTCCATGCCACAGGTGACTGCTGCCACATACTCTGCTTCGGTCGTTGAAAGAGCGACCAAGGGCTGAAGCTTTGAGCTCCAGGAGACAGCTCCAGTGCCCACTTTGAGGACATAGGCACTGGTGGATTTGCCATTGTCAGGGTTTCCAGCATGGTCTGCATCAGAGTAGACAGAGAGAAAGTCAGGGCCAGGAGCGTAGGTCAGCTTCAGGTCGATGCTGCCCTTTACATAGCGCATGAGATGCTTGACTGCAGTCCAATGCTCGGGCCCAGGATTCGAGCTGAAGCGGGCCAGGATGCTGACAGAGTTTGCAATGTCTGGTCGCTGTAGCCAGGTACATGAGTGCACCCACTGCATTGATGTAGGGCACATCCTGCATGCTCTCCCTCTCTGCATTGGGGCACATGTCCTTGCTGAGGCGGACACCAGGGTCCATGGGAGTGCCCACTGGACGGCAGTCGGACATGTGGAACCGCTCAAGAATGTCAAGGATATACTGGCGCTGGGACAGACACAGGGTGCGCTTGGAGCGGTCTCTGGTGACATTGACACCAAGTAGGAAGCTGATAGGGCCAAGATCTCGCAGCTTGAACCGCTTGAGCAGCTCGTCTTTGATGTGCTGGATGTCTGACTTGGATTTGGACACCAGAGTGCAGTCATCTACAAAGACAGGAATGATCACAGAGGTAGTGTCGTTGGAGAGCACATACACACTGCTGTCGCTGCGCAGAATCTTGAAGCCCATCTCCACAAGTGTAGAGGCCAGCTTCTTGTACCAGAGGCGTCCGCCCTGCTTGAGGCCGTAGAGGCCTTTCTCAAGCTTGCACACCTGTTCTCCCTGCTTGAAGCCATCAGGCTGGTTCATGTAGACATCCTTGTCTATCACTCCATTCAGATATGCAGTGGAGAAGTCAATGGACTCAATCTCCATGTCCTCTATGGCAGCAATGACCAGGATGGTGCACAGGGTAGACCATTTGAGAGTAGAGGCAAATGTCTCCTCAAACTCAAGTCCAGGTCTCTGGGCGTATCCCTTTGCAACAACTCTAGCCTTGTATCGCTCCACAGAGCCATCTGCATTCCGCTTGATCTTGAACACCCAGCGCGAGCCAATGGTCTTACGGCCTGGGGGCAGAGTGGTGAGCTCCCAGGTGCCGTTGTCAAGATGGGACTGGATCTCATCCTCTGTACTGTGCTGCATTGTCCACCTTCTACCACTCAGACGGTGGTTTCCGGTTTCTGACAGGTCTGGACGACGCAGGTGCAGGTGCAGGAGCTCTGGAGCGCGGTTGGGGAGCAGGAGGTTCTACAGGAGCAGGAGCAGGCTCTGGATCAGGGACAGCTACTGGAGGTGGAGCATGTGCTTCTGGCACAACAGGATCAATCTCTGGTTCAGGGACTGGAGCAGGCTCTGGTGCATCAATGTCATCATCTGGGTCCTCTGCTGGGAAAGTGACCTTGTGTGTCTCATCAAGGGTGAGTGAGACAGGGACTCCAGATGTGACTGACTTTGTGCTGAGACCAGGGAAGTCGTGCTCATTGAATATAACATCTCTGGAGATGATAATCTTCCTGGTGACAGGATTGTAGCAACGCCAGCCCTTGTATCCTTCAGGGTAGCCCAGGAAGATGCATGGCACAGAGTGAGGCTCAAGCGATTTTCTCTGGTCCTTCTGGATCATGACATAAGCTCTGCAGCCAAACACCCGGAGGTGGGCAAGGCTGGGCTTCTTGTGGAACACGGCCTCATAGGGCGTCATGTTGGCTGGCAGAGCAGGCGGTTGCGGACTTCCACAAAGGTGAGCAGGGCTTCTCCCCAGAATGAGGGGGAAGTCTGGCTTCTGCTAGGAGGCATGTGACGCCTTCACCTATGCTTCTGTTGGCTCGCTCTGCTGCCCCATTCTGCTGCGGTGTTGCACGCACTGTGTGCTCCCTCCGGATCCCATTCAGCTTCAGATACTCGTCAAATTCACTGGACACATACTCTCCACCCTTGTCGTCTCTGAGTGCCTTGATTTTGCGCTCAAAGTGGTTCTCAGCCCAGGCCTTGAAGACCTTGAAGCAGCCAGCAGTCTCGCTTTTGCGCTTCATGAGATACACAGCGTACCACCTGGATGCCATGTCAACAAACAGCACCCAGTAGCGGTACCCCTGGGCAGTGGGAACAGGGAGAGGTCCATGCACATCTGAACAGACAAGATCAAGTGGCTGCAAGTTGCTGTAGTCTGCTTCCTTGGGGAAAGGGAACCGGTGCTGCTTGCCCATGATGCAGGTTTCGCACATCGCAGGGCTGGGGGCGTTGGAATCAAGCTTCAGGTTCACTGAGAGCTTGTTCTTGAGCAGCTGCTCGAGTCTGTCCTTGGATAGGTGACAGAAACGACGGTGTAGCAGAGATCTATCAACAGAGCTTGAGAGCGCAGTCTGAATCTGAATGAGTCCATCTAGTTTAGCCACATTGGACTCTGCAACTGAGGCATTGAACAGAGTCTGTCCCTCCCGGATGAAGTCTATGTTTCCCTTGCTGATAACCACCCTGAACTGGCGGTGCTCTGTGAGGTGCAGTGCAGAGAATAGATTGCAACCAAGCTGGGGAACATATAGTACATCTGAGATAGCTACAGCCGGACCTTTGCCCCTGGGGACAAAGTGCACATCGCCCTTGCCTTCTGAATAGATAACAGACTTGTCTGCCAGTTGAATGGCCGTTCTATGGGGTGTCATGGATGCGAACCAGTGCTTGTGGGGCGTATGCGCAGTAGCACCTGTGTCAACAATCCAGTCGTTAGAAACGGTCCAGTCTGAATCAGAAGAGCGACGACTTGCATGTCCAGCAGATTCTGCAGCTTGCTGAGCCTGGGCTGGCTTGCCCTTGCGCTCCTTCTGCTCCTGCTTCAGCTTTTTGAGGCTGTTGCAGTCCGCAGTGTTGTGGCTGGTGCTGTCATGGATGTGGCAGTACTTGGAGGCAGAGGGGGCAGCAGCTTTCATGGCAGTCTCAGAAGAGAGGGACGACGCTCTGGGCTTCCTGTTGGCCTCCTCACGCTTCAGAGCCCAGATCACCGGATTGACTACCGTTTGTTTCTGACCGGAAGGTTGGACGCTTTTGGTGATGTTCTCCTTCTCTATTTCCTTCGCTTTATCCCTATTTGCATTCTCCACATTCCCAGCTTCATTTTGGTGTACTCATCTTGTGATTCTGTCCAGTGGTTGTTGAGCTACCCAAGAGGGTACACTGGACTTTGCCATTTCGCACTTGACTTCCCTTTCTGGACTTGATATCCCCATTTGGTAGTCAACCTCTGTAAATGCCGGAGTCTGAGCCTGATGCAACTCTCAGTTGCTCATCTCAGACTCTAGTCTTGTGCGCTCCTAGGTCGATCTACTCCCTAGAATCAACAGGTTATGGGCCCCGGGCTTATCACTGCCTGAAAACTTCACCATCTGCTACATGCGGATTCATCTGCATCAATCCACCCCCAGGACCTCTTCCCTCGGTCCCAACCACTTCACCATCGTATTCCTCGACCTCTAAAACCCCCAGATCTCAGTTTTCATCTCAATCCCTCGATCTTTCCGCCCTCTACATCGCCCAGACTGTCTGTGGACCTACTTGGACCTACATCCAACTTCTCCAGCCCATATCTCCGCCAGTTCTTGCCATCCAGCCCTGATTCATACACCAATCTCTTCCTCTGCTTCCCCCCTATCCACCAACATCGCTCTCATCGCTCTACGCCTCCTGGACGCTGTTCTACACCCCAATCATGTCGGAATCGTCCGCTCAGCCTCGCTTCAAGCCCCTCACTACAGGCAACTACCCCCAGTGGTCTGGAGAGATGAAGGCTTGGTTGATGAGAGGTGGTTTGTGGAGACTGGTCAAGGGGCAGGATGTGAGGCCGTCTAGGGCGGATCCAGACGCTCCTACTGCGCTGGAACTCGCTGCTGAGGACAAGTGGGATGACAGGAAGCTGAGGGCTGCTGGTGAGCTCTTTCTCAATGTCTCTCCTGAGCAGAGAACCCATCTGGATGGCATGGATGATGATCCTGTGCGCATGTGGACCACCCTCGAGTCTGTGCACCTGCAGAAGCGTCCTGGAGCTCGCTTCAACGCCTATGACGACCTCTTCTCCATCCAGAAGAAGGAGGACGAGTCTCTGCAGCAGCTCATGACCAGGATTGATGAGTGCATGCTCACCATCAAGAATCTCCGGCCCTCTGACTTCTCTCTGACTGCCCTGGACGACGAGCTGGTGTGCATGGCAATGATCCGTGCGCTCCCTGAGCAGTACAAGTATCTGGCCACCACGCTGCAGCTGGCAGACAAGCTGGAGAAGTCCGGTCTTCATCACTGAGGACATCTCTCAGCGGCGCCACCAGTCCTCCTCCTCCGGTCCCCTGGTCACTGCGCTCTCAGCAGCCACGCTTCAGGATGCCAACTGCGACTTCTGCGGTCTCCCGGGCCACTCCATGCCCTCCTGCTACCGCTTCCAGGCGTCCAAGTCCCAGGCCACCAAGGACGCTGCTGAGAAGCGTGCTGGACGCTCCAAGGGCCGCTCCAAGCCCCAGACTGCCCAGGCGGCCTCTGCTGAGGTCAAGGAGTTTGCTGGCAGCGCTGAAGTGCGTGCTGATCCCTCTGACTTGCTCTCACCTCTGGACCCCACTGCTCACACCTCCTGGACTGCTGACACAGGCGCCACTTCTCATATGACTCCCCACCGCCACTGGCTGCGCAACTACAAGCCACTCCGCACGCCTATTCGCCTGGCAAACGACGCAGTGGTGTACTCAGCAGGGGTGGGCTCAGTGGTGTTTGCGCCAGAGGTGGATGGGTCTGTACTGCGCTCTGTAGAGTTCCAGCGTGTTCTGCATGTCCCTGCTCTGAAATCAAATCTCCTCTCTGTCCTCTACCTCACCCGCACCTCTGGGATTGATGTACGCATTGCGAACGCTCTCATGACCTTTGCACTGAACGGCAGGACACTGTTTTGCGCCCCAGTGGACCGCAACAACACTGCCTTCCTCTCTGGCACTGTTGTGCCTCTCTCTGAGTATGCTAATGCTGCCTCGGTCACTGTGCCTCTGGATCTTGCGCTCTGGCACCGCCGTCTCAGCCATGCGAGCTACGACGCAGTCAGAAAGCTTGTGCGCAAGGAGATGGTGACTGGACTGAAGCTGGAGAGCGACCAGACTCCAGATCCTGTCTGTGAGCCCTGTCTTGCAGGCAAGATGCATGCCAATCCGTTTCCCTCCACTGGCCACCGCTCTGCTCGCATTCTTGGCCTGGTCCACAGCGATGTGCACGGCCCTATGCCGGTTGCCTCGCACCAGGGCTTCAAGTACTGGAGCCTCTTCCTCGACGACCACTCCCACTTCATGGCAGTGCTCCCCATGCGCTCCAAGGACCAGACCTTCCCCTCCTTCCGCACCTACCACGCCTATGCGACCAACAAGCATGGTGTGGGCATTGGAGAGCTGCAGGACGACAAGGGAGGCGAGTACATGTCCAAGGAGTTCGACACCTTCTGTGCGGAGCAGGGCATTGTCAGGAGACACACTGTGCGCAACAGGCCGCAGCAGAACGGCCACTCTGAGCGGAGCAACCGCACTCTGCAGGAGCGAGTCATTTCTTCTCTGGCTGAGGCTGGACTGCCTCCGAGCTTCTGGGGCGACGCTCTGGCTACTGTGGTGCACACTCTGAACTGCTGTCCTACTGCTGCGCTCGACGGCCAGACTCCCTATGAGGTGTGGCATGGGCGCAAGCCTGATCTCTCCCACCTCCGGGTGTTTGGGTGCACTGCCTATGTGCATGTGCAGCGAGATCAGCGCACCAGCCTGGGCTCCCACATGCAAAAGTGCATCTTCATTGGGTATCCGGACGGCTACAAGGGCTGGAAGTTCTACAACCCGACCACCAAGCGTGTTGTCATCAGTGAGCGAGCTGATTTTGACGAACGCTACTTCCCTGGCTTGAGGAACGCTGCTCGCCTTTCCCCTGCTCTGCCTGCCGCTTCCCAGCCTTCTCCGGATTTGCAGGACTCCTCCGCCGTGCACCTTTGCCTCAACATGGGGGGGAGGATGACGCCTCTGAGGCTCCAGCTCTGCCTGTTGAGCCTCCGGTTGTGCCTGCACCAGTTCCCCAAGCTCCTGAACGCTCTCCTTCACCTCCGCCAGCTCCAGCACCTCCATTAGCCCCTCAGGCGGGTCCCTCTGCTCCCAGACGTCCTGGCAACCGCTCTGTCTCTGCTGAACGTCCTGCGACGCGCCATTCTAGCCGTAGCAACTTTGGGAAGCCTCCTCCTGAGTGGTGGAAGGTCCGAGAGCCTACTCCGCTCCCAGAGAGCAGTGAAGAGGAGAGTGAGGACGAGCTGGATCTGTTCCGCCATGAGTCTGCTGCTGCTGCCTCTGCGCACCCTGATCCTCGCTCCTATGCTGAGGCCATGCGCACCCCAGAGGCAGACAAGTGGCGAGAGGCCGCTCTGGAGGAGTACAACAAGGTCATTGCCAATGGGACATGGTCTGTGGAGCCTCTGCCTCCGGGTGCCAAAGCTATTGGCAGTCTGTGGGTCTTCCTCACCAAGCGCAAGGCTGACGGCTCTCTGGACCGCTACAAGGCTCGCCTGGTGGCCAGAGGCAACAGCCAGCGTCCTGGCTACGACTATGTCGAGACCTTTGCACCCACTGTGAGGATGGCTACTCTCCGGACTGTGCTGGCTATTGCTGCGCTCGAGGACTATGAGATTGTCTCTATTGACATCTCCCAGGCGTTCATCAATGGCGACCTGGATGTGGAGATCTACATGCAGCAGCCTGAGGGCTTCAAGCACGGACGTCCTGGCGATGTTCTGCGTCTGCACAAGGACCTCTACGGCCTGAAGCAAGCTGGACGCCTCTGGAACCAGAAGCTGCACTCCACACTCCTCCAGCTGGGCTTCCAACGCCTCAAGTCCGATGCCTCTGTCTACCTCTACTCCAAGGGCTCTGTGCGCATCATTATCCCCATCCATGTCGACGATCTGACTCTGGTTGGTCCCTCACGCTCAGAGATTGACCGGGTGATCACTGAGCTGTCCCAGCACTTCAAGCTGCACATGCTCGGTGACGCCTCCTGGTTGCTTGGTGTGGAGATCACCAGGGACCGCTCTGCTCGCCGATTGAGTCTCTCACAGCGCCAGTACATCGTCAACATGCTGGAGCGGTTCGGATTCGACTCCAGCAACCCGGTGGCCACTCCTATTGAGCCCGGACTGAAGCTGGGGCCGCACATGTGTCCTCAGACACCGCAGGAGCAGCAGGAGATGTCCGCCTTTCCCTACATCAATGCTGTGGGTGCCCTCATGTATCTTGCCACCACCACTCGTCCGGACATTGCCTACACCGTCTCCACCCTTGCTCGCTTCAATGCGAACCCAGGGATGCGCCACTGGCTTGCTGTGAAGCACCTCATGCGCTACCTCAAAGGCACCATGGACCTGCGCCTTACCTATGGTGCTACCTCCTCCTCTCCTTCGCTGTTCACCACCTACACTGATGCGGACCATGCTGGCGATGTGGAGAAGAGCAGGTCGACTGGAGGCTATCTGGTGACCATTGGATCCGGTGCTGTGTCCTGGAGCAGCAAGCTGCAGCCGCTCATTGCGCTCTCCACCACAGAGGCTGAGTATGTTGCTGCAGTGGAGGCTGGCAAGGAGATTGTCTGGATGCGCCAGCTCCTCTCTGAGCTTGGGTACAAGGTGGACACTGCTTCACCACTGCTGACAGACTCCAACTCTGCGCTCAGTGTGGCCAAGAATCCAGAGCACCATGGTCGGATGAAGCACCTGGATCTGCGCTTCTACTGGCTGAGAGAAGCTGTGGAGGCTGGGACTATCGCCCCCTCCCACATTGCTGGCTCTCTTATGCCAGCTGACATGCTCACCAAGGCTCTGCCTCGATTGAAGGTGGAGCAGTTCCGCAGGATGATGGGCTTGGAGTAGGATGTGGGGGGAGCTCAGGAGGTATCACATCAGGGGGGAGTGTTGGACGCTTTTGGTGATGTTCTCCTTCTCTATTTCCTTCGCTTTATCCCTATTTGCATTCTCCACATTCCCAGCTTCATTTTGGTGTACTCATCTTGTGATTCTGTCCAGTGGTTGTTGAGCTACCCAAGAGGGTACACTGTATTAAAATCCACAAGAGTGAGGGGAGAAGTTGATGATATTTCTCAGAGTCCCAGAGCTGTTTATATACAGAGTGTTCTACTGCGCTCTAGGCTACTCTACTTTGTCCAAAGAGTACAAAGGAATAAAGGAATCAATGCATGAAAGAGCCAGTGGCTCAACAAAGGAAACAAGTGGCACAAATGCACAAAGGATGTGATATGTGAAGAATGTGAAAGAGAACTGGCTGGAGTTGATCCAGACCAGTGTTCTAGAGCTCCCTCCTGATGTGCACACTCAGTGGCTCACAGGAGTGGCTCAGTGGCTCAGTGGCAGTGGCACAATGAGTGGCTCACTCACTGTCAGAGTGGCTGATACCAACTCTAACACACTGGACTTTGCCATTTCGCACTTGACTTCCCTTTCTGGACTTGATATCCCCATTTGGTAGTCAACCTCTGTAAATGCCGGAGTCTGAGCCTGATGCAACTCTCAGTTGCTCATCTCAGACTCTAGGTATGCTTCCTCAGTTTTCCTTCATAATACAAGAGTTGCTCATCTCAGACTCTAGTCTTGTGCGCTCCTAGGTCGATCTACTCCCTAGAATCAACAAGTTGTACAATCCGCTGAGAGTCTGAGGAGGAAAAAGAGAGGGCGTCTAGATCAGTGAACCTCTGCGGCTGATCCCAGAGACTCTGGCCTGCTTGCTCACTCATCTGCGCTCATCTGCATTGATCTTTGTCTTCTCAACCACATCCTACATTGCTCTGTACCTCCATTTGTGAGTAATAGACTCCAGATTTCCTCTCATAAATGCTGATCTCCAATCAGCTGGCCATGCCCTTTGTATTCGCAGCACCATATCAGATGGAGTTCAATGAATCCGCCGCTCTTGAAGTTGAGAGATTTTGTCTGCTCTCTTTCCAGTTTATTGACTTCATAACTCTTGAGATATCCTCCAATGGCCAATTCTTCATAACAAGGCTTCCATTCACTGGAGAGAAGGGTGCTGACTGTCTTAAGTTGAGCGTGTCCTTGGAGGTCCGGAATCCAAGTAACAGGTTCTTTGGTGGGTCTCTATATGCTCTCACTATTGGTTGGCTGTTTTAGTCTGCTGTCAGGATATGCTCCCTTTAAGTATCACCTCTGGACTGAATGAGCTCAGTTCCACAAGGAAGAAGAGACCACAATCTTAATGGATCAGCGTATGTGCTTTTCCAGTTTCTGCTACTGCACAACTCATATTGAATTGGAACTGGATAATATCTAGGCGGCAACTTAGCAGCAATTGCACAAACAGATGCGTAAAGACAAATCTTCCTTGCTTGAAACCACAACATCTTTAGTAGGGGGCAATTTGGAGACTATGTTGTAGGGGACCTCCTCTACTCTAAAATATATAAAAAGTTCAACATGACCTACTTGTAAATAGACTTTTAAGCAGGACTTAGAAGCTCTATAAATTGCACAGTTTTTGGAAGTGTTATACTTCTAAAAGCTGTGCAATTCTTAGAATTTCAAAATGTTTTGACACCAGGAGTATATCTTACAAAGGCAAGAAACACTCAGAGTATATTTTACTCAGGAATTGTACCTGCCGTTTATCGGCCTATTAAGCCAAGTCTTTCTGCCCCTCTTTTTTTTTTTTGAATCATGTTTATTGTCCTCAAGGATACCCTATGGTGAACAAATATCTTGACACATGTGATCGTGTGTACGTAATCTAACGGTTATGATCTACAGCTTGGAGTGGTGTTATTTGAAAGGCGAGGGAGTATGTAATCATGCAATGTCAGTGAGTCTGTGTGAAGCCCAGATGCGAGAATCTCCCTGCCCAGCGCCGTGTTAAACAGATTGCCCTCCGATCGTCCCACAGTCCGTACCCTCAGATTTATCGGGTCAAAGGCTCCATAAGCGCCCGATCTGGTCGGCCAGGTTACACCTGCTAAACCCGGATCAGTGGCCAACTGTTCCGGACACCGTCCCACGAGTGTGCCTGTATTGGCAAGTAGCCGGGCTACCTCCTGGCAAGCGAGCTGAGATCGAGATTGGGGAAGCATGTCATTGGTGTGCCGAGCTGATGTGAGATATTGACTGGCGAGGATATGGGAGTTTAATGAGTTCCGATGTTGGCGGATTATGATGCGGGAAAATGTGACTGCTGATGCAATCAGGGTGACTGAAGATGATGACTCAAGGCCAAAAGGCACCTGAGGATTGCACAGTAAGGGGCTCGAACTGAGAGCCTCGGGAGCCACGCACAAAGCGATGGTGCCACTACTCCATTGTACCGGCTCCACCCCTTTCTTCATCTTCCTTTAGCTCTTTCTGATGCTATTTCCTCTTTTTTGGAATTTACGGCATCTTTTCCGGAGAAAAAGAGGCTTACTATTTCCCGCTGCATAGAGAAAATGCTGACGTTCAGAGATAAGTTGGCTGTAAGCTACTCATTCTTCCAGACTTTCATAGTTGCTTTGAAAGAGGAGGAAGAACCGCTGGGGATTAGATTCAGCAAACTCCATCTGGTATTGTTCTAGGAATACGAAGGGCATGGTTGGAGATCAGCATTCATCAGAGGAAATCTGGAGTCTATTACTCACAAATGGAGGTACAGAGCAATGTAGGATGTGGTTGAGAAGACAAAGATCAATGTGAATGAGCGCAGATGAGTGAGCGAGCAGGCCAGAGTCTCTGGGATCAGCCGCAGAGGTTCACTGATCTAGACACCCTCTCTCTTTCCTCCTCAGACTTGCAGGCGATTGTACAACTTAGTTTAGCTTTAATAGAGCCCTAGTACTGTGCATTCAATCATGGTGATGTGCAGGGGCATAGCTTCGCCCTCCTCAGACGTACGGGCATAGCTTCGCCCTCTGAATCCGAGTTCAAATGTTTACATATTCAGCCAAGTCCAGAAATTACAAAGAATATTCAAAATCAAAAAGGAGAACAGAACATGGGACTGAGCAGTGTTTGTACAGAACACTGGTCAGCCCCATGCCCAGGGGGGAGGGAGAAGGGAGGTACATCATCAAAACTAGTGCATATCTAGTGTGCCAGCAGGGCCACAGCCCATCATGCCAGCAAGGTAACAGTCTATATCAAGAATCAGAAACTGAACAAAAAAGAGCAAAAAACTACTCACCATAAGCCTTAGCTCCCACAGACAGCGCTCAGCTCCCACAGACAGCCCAAGAACTTGAAGGAATCAGACAGAAGGTCTGCAGGAAGACAACCAAGAGTTGGAGAAGACATCATTCCTCTGGACATTAAATCAATGATCTCAGCACTCACCAGACATTCCTAGGCCAGCAGAGGCCAGAGGAAAGCTCCAACAGCTTGAGGAGGGGATACCACACTGTAGAAAGGGGGAGAGAAGTCAGCATTAATTGGATGATGAGAAAAGGAAAAGTACTTAGCAGGGCAGTCAAGAGGGAGTACAAGGAGAAGAAACAAGACAGAAACAGAGTGAAGTGATATGGTATGAGCTAGCAAGCTAGCAGCAGCAGCAGAAGGCTATAAAGCCAGATAGGACAGCCAGGCAACCATGAATGGATGTGCGAACACAATTACAACCCGGGACCAGGACCAAGGTAGTGGTCAAGCCCGAAGGCCCTCCTTGAACCCAGGATCACCACGAGGGGCCCTCTCGATGGATTACGTGAATCTACTGGAGTTCAAAGAGCAGGTAAAGAAGGAAAAACTGCCAGCGAGGCAGTTTTAATACATAAGCGCCCAATCTTGGCATCTTCCAGGAATTGGCGATTAACCCTCTAGAGGTAACAGGACGTCAAAAAAGGAAATATATTAATCTGGTACACTATTACATGCTATCTACAGTGAGAGGAGAACTCTCTATGGAGTTCCCACAGTTGCAAATGGTGGTGGTTGGTGGTCCGGAGGTAGGTGGGAGCGCTAACAGGTGGGAAAACGCTAACTGTGGGAATGTTCTGCCAAATCAGCACCCTGGTATTGACGGGACTGATCAAGCCGTAAAGCTTCCACAACTCATTCAATAAAGAACCCAAGCTAGGAAGCCACTTAATATGCATGTTAGAGTACTCAGATGTGCTCAGAATATTTTAAACATGATGAAAAGAGAGGAATGCAAGACGTTCACCTGTTACCACTCAGATTTGGGCTAAACGCCCATGATCTCTGGAACTGATTACAGTACCCTGGTACAACCACTCAACCAAAACACAATCAGAGCAGGGATATAAGAGTTCATATAGGTTATGATTTTTAGAGATACTCAGAACAGTTGATTACAAAGAGGGAGTGACAGTAGAGAGCCCTGGAATTGCTGGAAAGAAGAGTTTCTCACGGTTAACAATAGCGCTAATAGTACTGGTTGTATTGATCAATACAAACCATTTTCCCACGGTTTGGGCACTTTTTTCTGTCCGCTCACGGTCGCTGCGCCTGTTTTCAGGCAAGAACGATTCTTCTTCGTTTCACTCAGGAATCGTAATTGGGCGCTTATGTATTAAAACTGCCTCGCTGGCAGTTTTTCCTTCTTTACCTGCTCTTTGAACTCCAGTAGATTCACGTAATCCATCGAGAGGGCCCCTCGTGGTGATCCTGGGTTCAAAGAGGGCCTTTGGGCTTGACCACTACCTTGGTCCTGGTCCCAGGTTGTAATTGTGTTCGCACATCCATTCATGGTTGCCTGGCTGTCCTATCTGGCTTTATAGCCCCCTTCTGCTGCTGCTAGCTTGCTAGCTCATACCACATCACTTCACACTGTTTCTGTCCTGTTTCATCTCCTTGTACTTCCTCTTGACTGCCCTGCTAAGTACTTTTCCTTTTCTTATCATCCAATTAATGCTGACTTCTCCCCCTCTTTCTACAGTGTGGTATCCCCTCCTCAAGCTGTTGGAGCTTTCCTCTGGCCTCTGCTGGCCTAGGAATGTCTGGTAAGTGCTGAGATTATTGACTCAATGTCCAGAGGACTGATTTCTTCTCTAACTCTTGGTTGTCTTCCTGCAGACCTTCTGTCAGTTTCCTCCAAGTTCTTGGACTGTTTGTAGGAGCTGAGGGCTATCTATGGGAGCTAAGGATTATGGTAAGTAATTTTTGCTCTTTTTTGTTCAGTTTCTGATTCTTGATGTAGACTGTTACCTTGCTGGTATGATGGGCTGTGCCCTGCTGGCGCACTAGATATGTACTAGTTTTGATGATGTACCCCCCTTCTCTCTCTCTCCTAGGCATGGGGCTGAGCAGTGTCCTGTACAAACACTGCTCAGTTCCATGTTCTGTTCTTTTTGATTTTAAATATTCTTTGTAATTTCTGGACTTGGATGAACATGTACACATTTGAACTCGGATTCAGAGGGCGAAGCTATGCCCCTGCACGTCACCATGATTGAATGCACAGTACTAGGGCTCTATTAAAGCTAAACTAAGTTGTACAATTGCCAGCAAGTCTGAGGAGGAAAAAGAGAGGGCGTCTAGATCAGTGAACCTCTGCGGCTGATCCCAGAGACTCTGGCCTGCTTGCTCACTCATCTGCGCTCATCTGCATTGATCTTTGTCTTCTCAACCACATCCTACATTGCTCTGTACCTCCATTTGTGAGTAATAGACTCCAGATTTCCTCTCATAAATGCTGATCTCCAATCAGCTGGCCATGCCTTCTGTATTTGCAGCACCATATCAGATGGAGTTCAATGAATCCGCCGCTCTTGAAGTTGAGAGATTTTGTCTGCTCTCTTTCCAGTTTATTAACTTCATAACTCTTCAGAAATCCTCTCAGGGCCAATCCTTCATAACAAGGCTTCTGTTCGCTGGAGAGAAAGGCACTGAGCGTCTTACGTTAAGCGTGTACTTGGAGGTCCAGAATCCAAGTAACAGATTCTTTGGTGGGTCTCTATATGCTCTCACTATTGGTTGGCTGTTTTAATCTGCTCATGTCAGGATATGCTCCCTTTAAGTATTACCTCTGGACTGAGGGAGCGACTACAATCTTAATTGATCATTGTACGTGCTTTTCCAGTTTCTGCTACTGCACAACTCATATGACTCTTAGAGATCCAACATATCATGGCCTACTTGTTGAACAAATACCTGACTATTTGCTGCGGCCAGGCCAGACCCTGGACTCTCAGGCAACATGAAGCCCTCTACGAATTGGCAAAAATGTACATGGAAGGATGTATTCCTGACAACAGACAGATGATCTTGGAGACTTCTGTCTTCAAGACCCTGAAGTGGTCTATCCACACCCTTCTGCGGGCCGTTAGGAAGATGATTGCCTTCTATTCACTTCATCACTGCCCCAAACTTGCTGGTCTTCTTTTCCATCTCAGTTATTACCACGTTATTTTTTCCAATGGGTATTCTTCTTACCTTAGATACATGAAGTTCATTGACAATACTGATTTGATGTTAAATCAATGGCACAATGTACTAGGTAGGATTACGATTCCTGAGTGAAACGAAGAAGAATCGTTCTTGCCTGAAAACAGGCGCAGCGACCGTGAGCGGACAGAAAAAAGTGCCCAAACCGTGGGAAAATAGTTTGTATTGGTCAATACAATCAGTACTATTGGTGCTATTGTTAACCGTGGGAAACTCTTCTTTCCAGCAATTCCAGGGCTCTCTACTGTCACTCCCTCTCTGTAATCAACTGTTCTGAGTATCTCTAAAAATCATAACCTATATGAACTCTTATATCCCTGCTCCGATTGTGTTTTGGTTGAGTGGTTGTACCAGGGTACTGTAATCAGTTCCAGAGATCATGGGCGTTTAGCCCAAATCTGAGCCGTAACAGGTGAACGTCTTGCATTTCTCTCTTTTCAACATGTTTAAAAATATTCTGAGCACATCTGAGTACTTTGACATGTATATTAAGTGACTTCCTGGCTTGGATTCTTTATTGAATGAGTTGTGGAAGCTCTGCGGCTTGATCAGTCCCGTCAATACTAGGGCGCTTAGTCTTGTGACGGTCCTGGTCGCTCATCGGTCTCTAGTCTCTGCTTTGCTCTCAGTTGCGTTCAGATTCCAGTAAAGAATATATATGATTTCAACCAGATACAAGTAATTTAAGCGGACTTTTTGACCTTCTTCCCCTTCTTAGCCTCCGCAATCTCCTTAGACCAATGACGACGAGGATAATTGATCTTGATCCTCCTGTCCTTGATGTTCTTGTCCAACGTGTACCTCTTGTCGAGCTTGGTCTTGTAGTTGTCCAGAAGCATCTTCTTGATGGTGCGACGGTGGGTAGTATAAACCCGACTAATGCGACCAGGAGGGAAAAGATCCTCAGGTTCCATAGTCGCTGGTTTCCAAGGGGCAACCGCATGCCAAAGATATTGAGATAGGAAAGCAGCGGTATGACCAGGAGCATACCTGAGTAATGATTAATAAGACTGACATCAATAAATACTAAAGACTCACTTGAACTTGATCCCAGTATCCGGAGACAAGAACTCACCCCCAATATACTTGCCGGTGTTGAACACTACACAAAGCTCATCCAAACTGTCCTTGTGAAGAACAGTTTGGAGATTATTGAGAGTGACGCGGCCAGCGAAGGGACCAGGAGGCATACGGGGAAGAGGAACATGCCTTGCCGCCCAGGTGATGCGCTTGAAAGACTTGTCCATCCGTTGGTACTGCTCGGGAAAGAGAGCCTTGAGCAGACCTCTCATTGGGTAAGTAATCTCGTCGTCGGCCAGCATGCACTTAGCCTTTTCGAAGAATTCCTCATAATCCCCCCGCAGAGAAGATCTCTAGAAGGGATCTCCTCGCGCTGTTGGTATAAGTCAGTTACAGTCCTAACGATGAAATGAAAGCGTACATGAGCCCAACCCTCCTCTTGCCACATTTCAAACCAATGCTGGATGGACTTCATCGCCAGATGCACCTTTCCCAGGTGATCCCGGTACTCCATGAACTTGGCGCTGTCGTTGGGATGCCGCTCCCTCTCCGCAGCAGTCGGAATGGTCTTGCCAGTGTCGAACATGTGGCGCATGTTGGCCTCGAAGCGGTTGAGAACGGTTTGCTAAACCCAAGTCAGAAAAACTTTGAAAAAATCAGCTACGAGCTCACTCACTGAGATTGAGTCTTCAACAGCCTTCCCCTTCTCCAGATGCCAGCTTGTGTACACAAACAGAGTGACCTTGTCACTTGTTTGCACCAAGCAAGACTGCTCTTGAACAGGATAGTCATCCTTGAGCATCTTCAGGCACTTGGCATGGGAATCCCCAATGGACATGGGTTTTTCCATCAATTCCTGGAAGGTAAACTTCAAGGTGATAGTTCCTATGTGTGTGTACAATGGGT
>JAEVFJ010000075.1:0-50930 GCA_021029105.1 Cristinia sonorae | reverse complement strand
ATGGTTGACTGTGTAAATTGCAGAGAAAACTTCAAGGCCAACAGCCACAGACACGGCTGGTGCCCAAGATGAACATCGCAAAGAGGATGCGAAAGATGATGGTGAGTATCACATTTTGGGTGAGAGTTGGATCTCATGCCGAATGATAGTGGCAAAGCCAAAGCCTGCCATCGCGCCAAGAAAGAGGGGTAGGTAACAACATGGAATACATTCAAAACATGCTGACAGGAGGGTTGCCAGTGCCGAGAAGAAAGAAGGGTGAAGCAGAGCGTGCCCCCTCACCAATTTTGGTTTCGGACGGTGAAGGTGTCATCGCCCCACCAATTCCACCTAATCCTGTCCCACCTCCTGATGGCAAGTTTCGCAACAGGAAGGCAGTCATGGACTGGTTGGCTGGTCCTAACCCAGCAATTCGTCGGCCCACCTCGGGCGATGTCACCGGCCGGTTCATCAACATTTATGCCACTGAGGAGCCTGTCAGAGATGCAGAGTATGCAATCCTTGGTGACCCAGCCTTCATTGGAGTGAGTGAAGTTTGTCATTTGGAGATGCCTTGCTCACAAACTCTCTCAGGCCGTCCAATGCAGTCGTTGTCTTTCGGCCGGTATTGACTGTGTTTGGTGTCCCCGGCATTCCATGGTTTGTGTTGGGTGTCTTACCAAGAAGCTGGCATGTTCTCTTGCACCTGAAACGGAAGGGCAGGGGACTGTGTCCGGTCCCCAGCCTACACGTTTCCTGATGAGGTGGCATGTCCTGCAGATTCTTCGTCGTGACACTGGTCAGACCGTTGCTGGACCAAACGACTACTTGCTGCTCCCCAAAGGCATCACTGGAAAGGTCAGCTCAGGCAAGAAGGCTCCGACAGATGCGACCAACCGTCGGGGCTATGAGCTTCCAGGCGTCCCAAGCGTTCTTATCAATGGGAAGCCTCCATCAGTTGCACACTCTGAGGAGGCCGACGATGCTGGGGAGGAGTCTGACGCTGTAATGGCAGAAGCAGGTCCAGCGGCCGAGTCCACTGCATCGTTTGCTCGGGCGAAAGGGAGTGCATCGGCTCAAGTGGAGGGCTTGACCGAACTGGTTGCCACAAAGGATAAGGGCAAGGCAAGGGAGGACTTTGGGAAGGGAGGGTTGGAGGGCATGGGGAAGCAAGGGGCGACCGCTCCCACAACACAAACGCCTGCATCAACCACGCCCCAGGTAACTCGAGCCCCACAGCCAACACGACGTTCAGAGCCTCGGCCATCTCCCATGCAGCTGCTCGAGACCCTCCTCCCCCACCCTGATCCAGACGTGGAAGCTGGTGAGATGCATTCACTCTTCGTCGACAGAAACGAGCTAAACACCTCACTCTAGATCGTTTCGAAGAAATGCCATCGGTCACTGCAATGATGAAGTCCAAGGTGCCGACCGAGCAATCAAAGATGGCCGAAAACTCTACGGCCCACACCCATCAAGCTCTGGCCCAACCACAGGGTCAGAGTCTGGAGAGAGCGTCACTCTCTCCAACCGAGGAGGCCTTGCAAGCCTTTCTTCTTGTCACGGGCGAGGCGGTGGTGGAGCGGCTGTTTCCAGTCATCGAGCAAGCCATCAACGACAACGAGAGGACCCACCAAGCGCATGTGTCACATCTTTTGCAACAGTTGGATCATTTGGGAGGGCCAGAGGAGGAGGAAGAGTGAGGACTGACATCAATTTCTAATTTATGCATTTTAGATTGTCTGGACTTTCACTTGTAGAATTAGATGTCCCGCCATGTATCATAGATGTATTTTAGATGTTACTATTATGGAGGATACGTTCACAAATTGGTCGGCCGATACAAGGAACTGAGCTATGTTCTCTTCCTTCCTTTCTGCTTCCCCTCAACCTTGCGCTTCTTGGGTGCGGTCATTGTCTCGGGTTCATCGCTTTGACGCTTTGCCGCCTGTTTTGCTGACGTTGTAGAGGAAAGAGGCTTCTTCGCGGAGGAAACAGGCTTCTTTGTAGAGGAAACAGGCTTCGTTGAGCTGACAGGCTTTGCAAATGAGTTTGGCTTGGAGGTGGCGATTGCCGTTTCGGTACTGTCGTTCTCCCTGAGTTTCATGCTGCGTCGTGGTTGGCGGCCCACCCGTGTCTGCCGGAGGTACCCACCATCCATAATTTGTCCGTCCACCTTTGACCTTTCCTCGGCCGGTAAGCCCTCCAACGAGCTTTCCATGGTGTAGTAGGGAATGCCGCTTGCTGTCTCTACTGCAACGAGTGGGCCGACAAGCATCCGAGGTTTCGGGCGGGTTCCTTCCACCTGCGGCTCAACAGGAAGAGTTGGTGAGGCGCGGTTTGGAGGAGTGGAAGGCTGGGGCGAATGGACGTTGGAATGGTCGGTATCAACCAAGGACGCAGCAGGTGGAGACGTCTGTGTTCGAGAAGTTCTCTCTGCAGAGTCCATTGGGCCGGGACCTCTGCCCTCAGATTCAGATGGCAGGTGAGAGCTCGACGCTATGGGCTCCAAGAAGGTGACATGTGTCGGCCGAGGCACAGACCGATCAGCCTTTTTCACATGTGTCTCGGCCAATTGCACTTGGTCATTCGAAGGCCCTTGACCGGTTTTTTCGGCTATTGTCCTAGCATTAGGTGGTTGAGGGAACAGGAGGTTGCCGGGTTCGGGGGACAACGATCTCAATGAGACTTCACAGAGCTTGGACACCTGATCGACTGTCATAAATGAGGGAAGCGGCTGAGGGGGTGCAGCGTTGAATGCAATCAGCATTCGCTGCCACACTACTGGCAATACTTTGTCATGAAGAACGTCGGCTGGAAGGCGAGAGGAAAGCCACCAAGTGGAATTAGGAGAGGGTGGCAATGGTCCATTCGGCCGAGTTTCCAGGAGGAGGTCGGAGTCACGCCAAAGCAGCCCAGTCATCAACAGAATCTCTTCCACACCATCAAGACCCTGTTGCCAGCCTTTTGAATGCAAATGGTGGCAGAAGCGAACGAGCGTCATGGTCGTCTCCACACCTGCATTTGTTTCATGCAGTTTCATTGGGACAAACCGACTGCTGTGATCCCACCATGCCCAGGACTTCGCAATGCGTGAAGTGTGAAAGAGGGTCTGAATCATCAGTCAGCGTCACTATCATCCATGGTGAGTGTTATGTTGCTTACGCCTGATCCCTTCACATAGCCTCTCAGAATGCCTTGATACGTCTGGTTTTTCGACAAGGACGCGAGGAAGGCAATACGGGCTGTCCGATTGAGGGAGACCTGGGCCGGAGCAAGAAAGGATGGATGGGGCTCCTTGAACAATGCAAGACTGGATTGTGACACAGATGCGTTGTTCACTGGGGAGGGAATCACGGCCGAGATACTGTCAATAGACAGTGGCATCTGAAAGGACTGATAGGACTCGTTGGCATCCCCACCCACCTGAGGGTCGTGCCCCTCTTGGTCCGAGGCACTGTGGACATCGTCGTTGTCGGCCGCATCCTCCAGATCGACCTCATCCTCGCTGTCCGATGATTCCCATGTCTCCCGGCCAGAGTCGTCATCGCTGGAAATGATCTGCGTCGGCCGCTTTCCACGAGCTTTTGCTGACAGCTTGGTCCTGGAAGATTTTCGTTTCGTTCCAGGCTGAACGGCCGGTTGATAAGAATCACTGTCGGTGTCGTAATAATGTGAAAAAAAAACACCCTCTTGATCTTGGGGTTCATCTGCCGACCGTGCAGAAATTCGACCATTGCTTGGGCCTGATCTCGCATTTTCTCTGGATCCTGGAGCGTGATGCCACCTTTTGGCAGGTATTCATCGTCGATGACTTTGTCCCAACTATCGGTAAATGTCAACAAGTTCCAGGGTACCGCCCTTGGGTGACCGCATGCAATTCCTAAGTAGCTATCAGTTATACTCACTGCTGAAAGGGAGATACCCATTCGCACCGTAGCTCTGGTTGAAAAACTCTCTCAATACTTTTGCATAGAATTTCGCCGGCCGAGGCGGCCGGGGACATGCTTTGCGAGCCTGTTCGAGGTCATCCGGAAGAAGAGGCCAACCATCCTCATTGCTCTGGAGCACAATCGGGACTACGACACACTTCCCATTTCTCCGGGTAACGGCCGGCTGAACGTCAGCCTCGTCATCGTCCTCCGGACGAGCCATCTTCGTCACTGCCTTGATTCTCCCGAGCCCGGCCCAGAGCAATCTCAATCTTGTCTTTGAAATGCTCTTTTGCATAAGTCTTGTATGTACTCAGATTGAACTCGTTGATGCTCTTCGCTCACCGAATGATTTTTTGAAGCCAGTGAGACTTTGTCAGGTTCGATCCTTGAGAATTTTGAATTCACGACTGATTATGACCTGATTTTACTGCCTGCAAACTACTTACAACATTGGAGTAAACTCCCCCGCCTTGGAAACCCGTGATCCGACTACCATAAGATGTACCCGATACTTCATCCAGAAGTACGTGACAACATCATTGAGCTCGAGTGTTGCATACTCATCCGCAAGCCTAAGTTTTTTCAGTCAACACCGACAATACAGCCCCAACATAATAAAAACTCACTGCCTGACCCTCTTGTAAGGCACCTTCTCGACATCCACTTTCCGTTCCTTCGCAATTCTTTGCAAGCGCTCTTTCTCTGCTGCCTGGCAGTGCGTTGAAGAGGCAGCGACTTTGCCTTAGCGTAGCATCCAATATGATCCCTCTTGTCCGTGCATGCATCCTTCAGTTCTCGAACTGTCTTCTGATATTCCTCCGGGTGGTCATATACGTAGATCTCGGCGGCGCTGTCTGCCTTGCCTCGGGTATACACAGGACCAGACTGACGTTGCGGAGCATGGTACGGTCATGGAGGTCCTTCGCCACGGCCTGCAGAACAGGTCAGTTACAGATTGCAAGGACTATGCCGGAATATACCTTTCGAACACTCTCAGGGCGAGTCAGTCAAGTTGAAACTCCCAATGATCTCGGCCGCAGCATCACGAACATGGTTTTCCATTGCTTTCTTGTTGTTACCCCGGCGTGCGTCCTTGTATAAAACGACATAAGCCTCTAGAGCTGGATAGTGTTGTCTTCGAGAACAAAGGGCGCAACTTTACGGCTTGGAGCCGTCTTTTGTCTCTTGGCTGCTTTGTGTTGAGCCATCGTATGAACAGGACAACTGGGGGCGGGGGGGGGGGGGCACGCTGTCATCTGGCGCTAATTTCAATGCCTTTATGGTTTCTTGCATCCCCGACGCAAAACCGACATTCGCACTACCCAACATTTCAGACGCCACACAATAACGCCTGAAGACTTTTGGACCGTTCAAACAGGCACAGCCGGCTCAAGCCTCCAGGACGCGTCGCTTCTCCCTCAGCTGACCCCCGACGCGACATTTTAGCTGAGCCGAGCGCCACATACCATTGTTGTCAGGGTCAATAACCCCTTGGAGCAACCAAGTTCGGCCGTGTGATGAATCCAAGCGAGATTTGTCTGAGATAGTCGATTACAATGCCTTTCCTTGACGACCGAGATTCATAACCTTCGCAGCAATCTGAAATCTGAATCTGAAAACAATCTCAGGGCCTTTTGGCAAGCAAGAAACTTGGCCCGCTCCACCCCACTGCACCCAATCTGAGCGAGAGATCGACCACACCTAGCCAATCATCTCACACAATCCAATAACACAGCCACACCTGGGCCGGATACGCCAAAAAGGCGGGGCGGTCATATTTTCTCGGTTGCAAACGTTCCACTCGCTGCTCAGTTGTATATACAAAGATAGCATGTATGCCGACGAACAACAAAACGAATGTGATGCCTATAACTGGGCCTGGTCTTTCAGATAGCATGACGCCATGTTTTAGAAACATGCAGCATCCTCATGTTGATTCCAACCGGTAGATTTTAGAGAACCCTGCACTCCAACATCTAGCCCCAGTCTCCCCTCTGTCATTCTCATGGCGAAGCACTCTACCCAGAAATTCTTTGACGATGTGTCGCAGTACATGGTGGAAGCTTTCACTTTCATCCTGGAAAAGCAGACTTCACATCCGCCGTCTCATGCCTCTTTTTCTCCGGGCTCACATGTGGATTCGGCACTTCATCATTTAGCTATACCAAGTAACTTACAGCACGACCTCTGTATGGAGGCCGTTGGAATATCCGCGAGGCTGGTTGAAGCATTCTTGAAGCCAGGTATGCTCAACATGTTCCAACACAATGTAAACGCTGATTGAGAATACATCATTGCAATAGTTCTCTTGTCATGGGACGTGGACGATCTGCAAGCAGCACTTCCCCCAAAGCCATCTATTATCAACTTGGCATTGGAGGAGAAATTGGCGAAACGATTTCCAGCACCGTTCGAGGAAGACACAAAGATCATCTCCCCTCGTACCGTCGTGGATAGGCATGGTCGAATTTTGGTTTGGGCTATTCCTGATGCATTATCTCACGCACGACAGGTATTGACACCCTTGCTCAACTCGCAATATTTCAAGGTATGCTCACAGTTATATAAATCAGGTTCAGGTGAATGAAGCAGCGCTTCACCTTGAAAAACACTTTAGTCCACCCAACGCAGCTGCGAAGACATGGAGATCGTTGCCCAAGCTATTCACCGAAGCTCCTAAGGGAGCAATTCCCGCTGGAGTACTGAATTTCAGTCCTGCATGGTTCCAAAACGGCCACGAGGTACGTATGACGTTGTTTTAGATGAATTCCTGTCTCACCAAACATAGTACGATCTGGCCTCACCTCTCGTTACCTCACCCATATTGCAGAATCCCAATGAGACGGGGGCCGCGGATTGGTTGGAGGCAATGCGAGACGTCCATGCCCTGTGCACAGGCATGATGCGCATTATGCATCCAACACTCTTCAAGGCGACAAGGGCAATGCACGGCCAACTGCATAATTCTGATGTCGCATCTGCGATAGAAACCTGGGCACTTCCTTTCACCGCAGTGTCTCTCATGTCGAATCGTGCATCTGTCCCTCACCGCGATAACAAGACTTTGCATCCCGCATTTGACTTCCTCATAACCACCGGAGAGTATAAGTCTGCGACATTGTCGCTTGTCGATCTGAAGCTACATATCCAGTACACTCCAGGGACGGTGGTTGCAGTGCTCGGGAGACTGCTGAGGCATTCGGTAGGGCACGTCTCTGGCACGCGGCTGTGCAACGCTTACTACTTTCGCGAGGCGTTGTACCATCGCACCGGAACAATGAATCCTGGATTTGCAAGCCAGGCACACTATATTCACTGCATGCACCACGTAGCGGAGTACTTGTCCAGATCACCCACTGTGTATTAGCATATATTACACGCATGATTATCGATGGATATAATGTTGCGCTTTACTTCTGCATCCTTCTTGTCTTACTACCTTGACTTTGGTACCACCGGCATGCCCTCATACGACATCTCTGACAAACCACGAGGACAAGACTGGGAGACCGTCCAGCAAATCAATAGACCAGGTCGGCGAGCAAGAGCGGTGGTCACCACATTCCAACTTTGCAAAACGGTGAAGAGAACACGAGCTGGGTCCGGAAGCACACCCAGCAAAAGATCTCGAACGGAGGCTGAAGGCAGTACCAGTGGTCCGCAGGAGTCTGGATATGACGAGAATACAAACTATGTTGATATCGCCCATGCTTTGAGGCATCAACGTGCCTCACCAAAATCCAAAGTATGCACGTCCAAACATGACATTTAAGAAAACGCTGACGATGTGCCAAAGACGCAGCAAGACTTTATGCAGGACTGGCTTCCAAAACAAAATGAATATTTGCAAGCGATTCTCGAGTCTGAGGCACCTTGGGGCGATGAAAGTCCTGTCTGCAGCCAATGCACCCAGCCCGCCCAATTCAGGTGCAAAGATTGTCTCCCCTCACAGATTTTTTGTGCTGCGTGCTGTTGCAAATCACACAGATTTCAGCCATTTCACAGAATGGACGAATGGCAAGGCGAATACTTCCATCCGTGCTCGAAATGGCAGCTTCGGGTAGGACTCTACATCTCATTTGGTCATGGCGGAGATTCGTGTGGTGGGTATGAACAAGAGGAAAGAGTTGAGAGGGTGGACAGGGAGGAAGACAACGTTGAGACAGAGGAGGATGAGGAAGAGGAGGATGTTGACGATATTCCTGGTGAGTAGCGAGAAATGTCGGCCGAATGCAATCTGTCAACTTTCGCCCGAGTGACCCCCGATGTTCGTGCCAAAACAGTCGGCCGAGGAACAAAGGCTCTCGGGCCAGATACGAGACACAGCCTGACCTCCTGCCTCCACTTTAGGCCAATCGTCATCAGAATTCCAGCCAGAGCAATCGCAAGACTCCTTCAAGAATCCAATTCTCACAGTGGTTCACACAAATGGTCTCCACTTCATCCAGGCAAGATTCTGTGTTTGTCGATGCGAACCGCTCGATAGGCAGTGCATCGCTGCAGGTCTCTACCCTGCTTCACAACGCAGGGTTCGGACAGTATTTACCCAACAAGTGTTGGACGACTGTATCTTGGACCGAGTGGAATGCAAGACCACAACTCACAACTACTTTGCAAAGCTTCGTCGCCTCACGAGCGATACTTTTCCTCACCTTGTTGCCGTGAGTCCTCATAAGGTCGACGAAGTGCTCGCAACTAAGGTGCTCATAGGATCGCTATCGAGAGTTGCTCAGATGTGTCAGACAATGGATATGGATTCGGGCGAGAATGAAAAGTGGCACGGCCCACGATAACCCAGAAGGCAAGGATATCATGCCGGGCGGATTGGTCACGTACTGCGCTGCTTGTCCCCAACCTGGTGTCAACCTTCCCGAAGGATGGGAGCTGGATCGCGAATCATAAGTCCTGTGAACGCTCCCTCAGTGTTTGCTAATTTTCGCCCGAAGATGGATGTACGTCATCCAGTTGATCAAGGACGGCAACTTCAAGCAGGAACACTTGCAGTACAAGGCCAATATTTTTGACGTTCGCCTCAGTGATGGCCTAGGCTTTATGGTTGGGTCGATGGAGTATCTCAAGCACCTGAAAGA
Organism: Cristinia sonorae; assembly: GCA_021029105.1. Lineage (NCBI taxonomy): Eukaryota > Fungi > Basidiomycota > Agaricomycetes > Agaricales > Stephanosporaceae > Cristinia > Cristinia sonorae. Next base: position 41,926 of record JAEVFJ010000075.1, on the reverse strand, counting down.
AACCATCAATCAGCCGATCGAGGTAATTATCTAGGTTTGATCTCGGCCGACCTGAGCTGATTGCATACAGGTCTCTGACTGTCGGGAACACAGGGCTGTGACCCAAACGCACGTCAAGAGAAATAACTTAGCATCGACTGGAATCGGCGCAGTAGCATGTGCAAGACATGGTTGCTTTGTGCCACATTCGGTAGTTGACTTTCAAAAGGGTGAACGGTAAGCATAATCACTTACGACTTGCCAGTCATTGAATTTACACCGCACGAGTAGTCAGGCAAACATGGATTATGCATTTGTCAATGCAGTAAAGTTCTGGGGCGGCCGACTGACTGTGGTCCAGTCCTTTTACGATGTGGCGTGCCAATGGCACAAAAACCTTCGCACAAGACTCGCCCAATACCAGACCCTTAGGCTCGACTGGGACGTCATTATCAGGTATTGCATCGGTCAATGGCATGTTCACGGTCACAAGAAGGAGTGCTTCACCCGCTATTCTCCCCTCTTTGTGCCTGGCATTGGCTGGGTGGATGGGGAGATCATCGAGACTTTGTGGTCTTCTCTCAATGAGGTGTCCAGCAGTCTGCGGGCCATGGGCACAGCCCACAGACAGGAAAGCATGGACATGCATATGGAGGATTTGAATATGAAAAAGATGGTTTCGATCGGTGATCATCCCTCTCACTCTTTGCTCGGCCGATGTCTCACAAATATAACTCACAGTGCCTTCAATCGGAAAGAAATATATCAGAGCCGTGGATGGTTACTTGGAGAGCGACTTAGCCTTCACTCAAATTCAGACGACAGAACTGGTGAAGGAACATGAAGCAACGTGGCTTGAGCAAGCGAACGCGGCATTACAGGGAAGAGCCGCCAATATGGCCAACGTTGATATGATGGCTGTTTTCGATATGGACGACTCAAAAGGTGAGTCTCCATTGCAACTCACCGTCTGAATTTAAATCGATCTGGAGACCAGCCCCTCGAATGGCCGACATTCTGTTACGGCTGACGACGCAGGAGCGTGGACCGACGGTCGGTCAGACAGATTGGCTATCAGAGGGTATTTCGATCCAAGAAGCTCAGTGGGTTGACAGAGCGTCTTCTAGTGCTGCACTGTGCTAATGTGAGCACAGATTGTCTTTAGCTTTCGACATTCGCAAGGCCGGCCGAAAACCAACAAAGGAAGAAGCACTTACTTTTGCCAATCGACGGAATCGTCTCGCCAATCGGATTGATGCATTCCAGGGATTGGCCGAGCAGTACCTTCCTGGAGAAGATGAAGTGCACAACACTGTCGTTGCAGCCGGTCTTTTGGACGAGTCGGATGATGAAGGCGTGAGCCGTGGAGACAACGAAACTGACGGCCGAGCTGCCACCCTTCAGGATGTCACCGACGTCCAGCCCGAGCACCGGCCCATACATTTACCCTCCACCATTGAATCCCAGCAACTTTCCCCAAGTTTAATCGAGCTCAGGGCACGTGAAATGGAACTCAGAAAGGGGCAGGCAAATGATAAGCTCAGGGACATCAGGCTTGGAGTCGCACACCGCTCGTTCTTATTCAGAACATCTCTTCGCCACGCTCACAACTACGCTGGAACCACCAGAGCCCATCGTCAGGTACAAAACGTTGGTGGTTCCATCTCACGACAAAGACAAATTTACAACCTGGCCGGCGGTCGATGCTTCGTCTGGCCGTTGATGAGGCTGAGATTACCTCTCTAGCAATCTACCGCCCATTGCTGCACTCGGACGTCCGAGCAGATACAACCGCCATTGACTTCAACCAGCCGGGCTCCCGAAACACAGCACTTTCCTGGATATGGTCAGTTGGGGAAACAAGTGACAGCCCGGCCGAGCTTATCGAAGGTATTCCTTCCCAAAAGATTTAGGCGAACGTCCCCTGATCATTTCTCTTCAAAGTTGGGCGAGTAAATTTCTTGAGGGCTTGGTGCCGCCGTAACAGGTGGGAAGAAGAGGTCACCCTTCTTCAGAAGGAGGCTGATTGGGTTCGTCGATTCTTTCGACACCAGAAGAAAACATGGGAGCATCGTGCGGGTGCAGCGTCTCATCCAGGATATCGTGGGTATGCCCAAAGTAGGGCAAGGACCTGGCAGGAACTGGAGGCTACGGCCCAGGAAAATCTTCAAAAATTGCCACAATATAAACAGAAGGTGGTCGACCGGTTCCAATTCAAGCATCATGATTGGCAACCACCGCCCTCCACCCCCACTCTTGCACCTGCATCTGCGACCACACCCTCACCATCTCCCACACCTCCAGACATTGCCGGAGACTCGGCCGAAGCTGGCATGTGATTTGTCAATGTTTGACCATCGATTACAGATTGTTGATAACAAATTGCACCTGAATCACCATCGCCCCACAAAATCCATCTTGTTTAGTCCTCTCCATGTCTTCATCGGTGTATACCATCTCCGACAACGTCCCTACTCTGCATGTTTTGTTTCAACGGGCCAGGGAAGTTTGTTGGAGAGCAGAACAGGCACTTCAGGTTCTCGATGACGATCCTTCCGAGCTAAGAATGGCGCAATTCCGCAATGGATTGGCGAGAGAAATGGTATCGTAAATGCAATCGACTGAACAGCATTCATCTGACTTTTGTCACAGTTTGAGTTCAGAGTGTTGTACGGAGAGATCGGGTGCATGTTAGCTGTTTCTGGTGAAGCTGCTACGGTGGAATGCCCGAGGATAATGGTGGAACTCCATCGCACCATCAAAGACATCACAAATGGTGGCCGTCAAGGATCAGCTGTGCGACCAATGGACTTAGTCGCATTGCTCAGACTGAAAGACAGCCATCATCCAGAGTTTTCTTACGAGGAATGCTTCAGCACTTCCTCGGCCAAGACCTGGTGGGAGTGGTCAGACGACCCTGCCAGCTTCATTCCCTCGTCTTGGTGGACCGATCCAAAGCCAGAGGTTAGTCAATATTGACTGGGTTGCAAGAGATATCCTGAATCATTCGACAGCACACGACGATGGTCTACTTATCTACAGCAGAGATGGCTGATATGCTTATCAAGATAAAAGAGATTAGTACCGGTGCAAAAATCCGACGCGGACAGATAGAGCAGTTGACCGATGCTCTCGTAGACTTTGGCAACGATGTAAGTCAACGGTGCTTCTCAGATTTTCTGCCATTCTTATCTATGGTCATAGAAATCTTCTGGCAGTCAGCGAGGTGGGCCGAGCGGTTCTTGATATTGTCCTGGCATGAGCGGCAGTTTTACACAATTTTACAATAACCACTGTCATATGTGCGAATCAACACATTCGCATGAAATATTTGGCGTCGGCCGAGTTGCATCGTCTGGTTTCAATCGTACATCTCGGTCTCCGTGGGCCTCTTTGTCTTTGATGCTCACAAAAATGTAATAAAGGTGACCGAACAGAGACTACATGCAAGAAACAATTGTCCAACCCTACTCAGCGTCCATTTCAACATCCTGAAATCCTGTCAATAATACTCAGATGTCGGCCGAAACTGTTGAAAAGGAATTCCATACCTGTTTCCTGTGAGGGCATGGCACTCCCACTCACTGCAACGACGGAGGTGTGGGCCGAGGATTCTGAAGACGACGGTGAGCCAGGCTCCTCGGCCGCAGATGGGTCGGGTTGGGTGTTTGGCTCCTGGGCCGCCAAGCTCTCCACATTGTCGGGGCATTGGATGCCAGTCGACACGAGAACCTTGCCTCCAAAAGATGCGGCAGATGGCGCTCCAATGCCATCGGGTTTCATGCTGAGTGAAAGACGTCGGGCGAGTAACGAGCGAAGAAACTCAAGCTCTGAGGCCTGGCGATCGCGCCGAGCCTTCATCAAGCACTCGTACCAGTTGATGATGTCGGTCTCAACATGGTTTCCGACGATGTACCGAAGCTTCGATGTTGCAGAGCTGGCGGCCGAAGCGTTGGGATCCATCTGCCAGCCTGGGGTTGAAGGGTATTGACGAGGAAGGTTGGAAGGCAATGCGAGGAACGGTGAGATCTGGTCAACAGATTCTCCAGCGCGGATCTTCAGGACGAGGCTGTGGACGACTTTGTTGCAGATGTCATGCATGGAAGGGAGAGTGAAGACAGCGTGCTGGGTTAGCAATGGTTCAGCTCGACGCAAAATGTTCATTCTCTCGGCCGACGCATGGGTCTCATGTGAGAGACGAGGTTGCATCGCTAATGAAAAATATGTGAGTGTTTTGCTTTGAAGACTCATGACACGAATCGCAGACCTTCTTGTTCGGCCGAGTCATTGATCAGCCTCGGCCGTTTCCCCTTATCTCCGGATGTGCCCTCCTGAGGACCGGCGGTTGTTATCTGGGCGAATTTGCGCTTCAATGTCGACCGTGCTAGCAGATCTGATGTCAATTGATCTAGCAGTAATGGTGGTGGGCGTACTTACAGTCAATATTCGTGGAACCTGGCACTGAATGAGCAGGCAAGATCAAGCCATTCAACGGTTGCATTCCCTGCGACCGACGGATGAATTGTTGCCTGTGCCAATCAATGAGATGGCGCAGAGCCTGAGCAACGGTGATGGTCGCTGAGGTACTAGAATTTAATCCCGGGCGATAATCACAGCGCAACCCGACATGTTGACAGCAGAGACACTGGGGGCATGTGGCGAGGTTCCAGAGACACTCGATGTCACCCTTTTGGCAGAACGAGCATGGAAATAGGGCAGAGCACGGGTATACCCATGGGTACTCTGAGGGGGACCCCTACCCCTACCCTCCGAAAACCCGAACCCCAGACTAGGGTACGGGTCCTGAACGGGTCCACACGGGTACGGGTACACCCGCGGATGGTGCAGCACAGAAAGTAAGAAAAAGAATTGCTACATACATCAAAACAGAGAGTACTACATACATCAAAAAGAAAAGAATATAGACTTGTTACTTCGCAGCAACGACAGTGAGGTCAATGAAGTCCCAAGCGCTCCCATTCGCTCGTCTACGCTCTGCAGGAGTCTGCTTAGTTACCTTGATAACATCTTCATCCCGAACAAGGCCCATCCGACTCCAAAAATGAAGGCAAAGGAGTGCGCGCGTTGTAGCAGGGGATAAACCATTTCGTGTGTAAGGGAGCACAAGACGACCCCGGCTAAAGAACCGCTCAACCCCGATTGATGTTGCTATGGGATATCAGTTAGATAGATGTCAATAAAAAGGGCGGGGCAAGAACATACCAGGAAGTGAGAGGAAGTCCCGAGCCATGCGAGAAAGGCAAGGATATCTGTTGCGGCACTGATACCACCACATCAGAGGGTCTTTCACCCGTTCCTGAGGCTCACTAAGGTACCGCTCAAGCTCGTCGTCTGGCACGGTCACGTCGAGATGAGGAACAGTAGCGATGTTCTCGAAAAGGTTCTAATTGACACAGGATATGAGCATAATAAAGAATAGTATAAACTACTAAGCTCTTACCTCGCTGCGCTGAGACATGCGTCGGGTTTCCTGCTCGACAGCATTTGTCAAGATGGATTCAGCGCCTACAGGGAAGCGGCCACGGTAGTTGATATCAAACTCGGCTTTGAGGAGGTCCTTCGCAGTGGTGATCCACTCGGGCTCCCAGGAAGCCTGCTGAAAGTAGCCCAACTTCCGACTTGGATGAAGAACTAGAAATGTAATAAAAAAGCATGTTCACACGTTTAGCGAGAAGACTTACTCATAGCAATCCGATACACATCAGTTGCATCGGTGCGTGCATAGTACTTGTTCATAACGCGCTTGGAGAGTGCAGTAGCAGTACGAATAGCTGGATGAAGATCAACATTGAGGGCGGCGTTGTTGAGAGAGGTGTCAATGAAATCCATGGATGGAATGACGTCGGCAATGTTCGGAGAAGCAGACGAGAAGTATGTCGTTGCGTCGTAGAAAACCTGCAAAGGGTATAATTGATAAATGTGCAAGAGTTAAGAGCACATCACGTACGCGAAGAACATCCCGGAGCTGTGTCACCATCACCCACTCCTCTTCATCCAACTCAAACTTCCGCATGTCTTTGCTCTCGGTCAACCTTTCAATGACCTCTTTGTAGTCTGCCGCAAACTTCAGCATGGTGTGTGTTGAGTTCCATCGAGTAGGGCAGTCGCGTGGCATCAGTCGAACAGGGTAGTTGAGTTCTTTACAAGTGTTCTCCCAGAGTTTCTTCGTAATGGTAGGGGAGTTAACGATAGTGTATGCGAGCTTTCGCAGCTAAATATTAAAGAACTTGAATAGAATGTATGGGCAAAGAAGAAGATAACACACACACCTTAGCAAGTACGAGCTTCATTGGCCGCACCTCCTCCTCATGCTCCTGGAGCTCTTCATCTGACATCCACTCTCGTTCATCTTCCCATCCCTCCACATCGTCGTCCTGGTCCATTGCCACCTCACGGTCTCTGCGGTCGTCGATGTCTTCGCCAGTGTTGTTGTTGTTGTCCTCTTCAAGTTCCTCATCGGACAGATCCTCGAGTGGAGGCATGGTGTCGTCTTCGAGACCTTGAACGAGCTCTTCAAGTGCCTGATCAGCGTCGCTAGTGGTGCTGGGCTTGCCTTTTGTAACATCGAACTGCTTGGTGATGGTCCGAGCAGCAAGGCTGTTTGTATGGAGAGTGCACCTGCCACGACGGGTCTCTCCTTCAAAGGTGTTCTCCATGTTGCCAAGGGACTCCGCCATAGTGTCGTTGTTGGCAGCGTTGTCACCGACATATGCAAGCATCTGAGAAAAATGTATGAGAATCAATGACAAAAGACACCAATATCATACTCACCCTATCGCTAACACCATACGACTTCAGAACTGCCTGGAACTCAATCGCGAGTGCTTCTCCTGTATGAGAAAACCCAGCCTCCACAAGATCAAGCGGTAAGGTGATGGCCTGCCCTTCATGTTCGAAGTGTACAAGAAGACCCATATATGAGATGTGATTGGGCGACGTCCATCCATCCGACGAGAAGTTGAGACGACCTTCGACACTCTATATATTGTTTATTTAATACAAGACAATCAAACAAAAGGGATGCTTACATTAAGAAGATCACCGACACGATGACGCGTGCGAGCAAAGACCTCCCGGACGTCGCGGGCAACAGTTGTTGGAGAGGGGACCCAGTACTCAGGCCGTCCAGTCTTCATAAGTGAAAGAAAGGCACGATCGTTGTATGGAGAGTGCACCTGCCACGACGGGTCTCTCCTTCAAAGGTGTTCTCCATGTTGCCAAGGGACTCCGCCATAGTGTCGTTGTTGGCAGCGTTGTCACCGACATATGCAAGCATCTGAGAAAAATGTATGAGAATCAATGACAAAAGACACCAATATCATACTCACCCTATCGCTAACACCATACGACTTCAGAACTGCCTGGAACTCAATCGCGAGTGCTTCTCCTGTATGAGAAAACCCAGCCTCCACAAGATCAAGCGGTAAGGTGATGGCCTGCCCTTCATGTTCGAAGTGTACAAGAAGACCCATATATGAGATGTGATTGGGCGACGTCCATCCATCCGACGAGAAGTTGAGACGACCTTCGACACTCTATATATTGTTTATTTAATACAAGACAATCAAACAAAAGGGATGCTTACATTAAGAAGATCACCGACACGATGACGCGTGCGAGCAAAGACCTCCCGGACGTCGCGGGCAACAGTTGTTGGAGAGGGGACCCAGTACTCAGGCCGTCCAGTCTTCATAAGTGAAAGAAAGGCACGATCGGCGACAATGTCAAATGGCCGCATGCTTTCTGCCATCCAGCGGACCATTTCAGCACTGTTGTGGAAGGCATGAGTATATGGTAAGTAGTATGAGATGTATACATACCGCGTTTGAGACCTGGTGTGCTGACGAGCTGAGAAGGTGACCTTACCCTTGCCCGCTCGCTTGAATGCTACTGTGATGTCGCCGTTCCGAGAATATGCAGCCAGAGCCTCTCGAGATTGCGAGATATCCTTCATTGCGTCGATAGATTTGAGTACCTCGTCACCCCAAGATTTGCATCCTTTGACGTGCTTCCGGAGATTGCTAGTAGAGCTTGCGTCGCCAGTGTCAAGATACCGGGTGATTTGAGCGTTGCAAGATGTGCCGGCACAGGTGAAGCGATGGAAGCGTCGACCGTCATTGGATTCCTGGGCGATGACCTCCGGCTTGAAGCAGGCATAGACATTTGCAGTCCATTCCTTGCTGATACGTACTAAGAGGGGAAGAATTAGTGCTTATATGCGCATATATATGGTTATTACGCACCTAGCTCATCCTGAAGAGACTCGTCTGAGTCTGATTCAACCCGAGCGCAACGGGAATCCTTCTTCCCCTTCCCTTGCCCTTTCCTCTTGCCCTTCTCCTTCCCTGTGTCCTTTGACTTCAGCCCTGACCCTAAGCATATAATCTCTGGTTCTTCATCCGACAAGAGCTCTTCGGTTGAGCTGGGAGCACGAAGGAGAGGACGAGAAAGGTGTGACGATCCGGATAAGGTGGAAGTGATGGAAGGGGACGAGCTAGAAACACGGAGGGGAGGATGAGAGAGGCGTGATTCGGATAATGTGGAAGTGATGGAAGAGGATGATGTCGAGTTGGATAAACGACCTGTAGAGGAAGGAAGGGGTCCAATAGAGATGGACGAGAGCGTGGCATTGGAGGGACGACTCTTCGAGACAGTTGAAGGGGCCGTATTGGGGGTAAAACGACCAGCAGAAGAGGCAGAACGGTCTGATGCGGTGGAGTCTTCTCGCACAGACAGGGCATGGACAGTGGTGGGGGTTGGGCCAGGGGGACGAGCTAATGGGGGCTGAGAAGAGGGGGGTTGGGACACGGAGGGAACAGCTCGAGCAGCAGCGATAGCTTCAGTCTTGCGGTGTTTGGTGTAAGGAATGTCAGATTGTTCCGCACGAGCGGTGAGAGTGATGGGGCGCTTAGAGCGTGTGTCTGACATCATCTTTGAAAAGAGGAAGGTTTCACGGGTAGAGGACAGAAACAAAGAGATGGGGCGGTTTCGCAAGTAGAGAACAGAGACAAAGAGATGCGGGGGTTTCACGATGAGGAGAAAGAGCAAGTAGAAATAATCTTATATACTATCTGAAATGAAAATTCGGAATCCGACATGTCTTCTCGGGCTGGTTGTGAAAACTGACATCTACAGAGCGAATCCATGGAAAGTCTCTATTTTGAGCGATGTTGTTGCTTCTGACAACATGCACGCGTTGCTGAGGAAGCTATGGGCGCCAATTAGCGAGTTGCCTAATCGGTCTTTTGCTGCAGGCGCCTGCAGCAAAAGACCGATTAGGCAACTCGCTAATTGGCGCCCTTCCTGCGATATGGTGCTCAGTCAGAATGGAGTAACTCTAAAATGCATCTATTTGAGTTATGCTCGGACTCGAAGACGGTTAGTAATGTTCTGCCTTGCCTATTGGAATGTCATATAAATGCAAACATACCTTCTGAAGCCGTTCTGTACTGCTATTGGCCCAACGGGTTCGCCCAGGGTCTGCGGGTCAGAGCAAAGAGACCCGGACCCCTACCCGAGTTAACCCGGACTCGTGACCCGCCGGATATACCCGTACCCCCGCGCCGCCCTACATGGAAATGCCTGGTAGGAAATAATGTTGACCATCAGCAGTGTATCGTGACGTGACAAGACCGAATAATGGTTACCGCTTCAAACGTTGGATGTTCGAATAATGTTCGGCAAGCCGGGTCCAGCAGCGAAGTCTCCGTCAAGTCAATTTTGGCCAGTTTGAGACGGCTGATATCAACCAAAGGGTGCGATGGCTTCCGTCGCCATGTCATCATGGCCTCAAACGCGATTTGCTTCTCTTCGTCTGTGATTGTCATATCACTCAAATGGACGAGGGCGGCTGAGCGGGGTGTACCAGGAGTTGGATGGGTGATTACTTTCAAGGGTGCTGGATGTGAGGAACCATCTGAAGGAGACAAACAGGTTAGCTTCATCCGGATGGACGGAATAACTTTACTCACCTTCCCACCACCGATTTTTCCCCAGTTCTATACCCTCAAAACTCCCACCATCATAGAGAAAGCGATGGCCCTCGGCCGGTGTGTTCTTCGTTACCGCAATGAGATGATGGGCGTAAGCGGTTTTGGAGAACGCCCGCTGGCCATCCCGGAACATGAGTGTCAGTGCTTGAAAGGTATACGGGCGACGTGTGCGCTCCTCAAGCGAGACGTAGGCCTGTTCATGTTTCAGTACAAACGTCATGAGAATCAGTTACAAACTTACAGAATACCACTCATTATACAAGTTGCCGCTCCACATCTCATAACGAACCTCACACTCTCTCGGCTTCTCTTTCAGGGCAGCGTGAAGCCTTGCAGCGACGACTGCAATCTTCTGTTCTTCCGCGGTCAGTTTGAGTGTTGAAAGCGAGTTCGACATGGCGAATGTGGGGGGTTGCAGGAAGTATTGGCAGTGACGTGAGTGATGTTGGGTTGTAAGGGAAGACGTGCACGCGTAATTTTTGGATTGCGCCGTTAGGCTAACCGAATGGACCCTGAGAGTATCACGTGACCGTGTCATCGGGTACTGCGGCCCGCCAGATACCTGGGGATCGATGACTTGATGAAAGCAGACAAAAACGGTGGTCTGAACAAAAAATTCACGTTTGCACAAGTTCCACCATGACAAGCAGTATACCCACCAAGGAAGCTGTTACAGGTAGCACCGTTCAAACCATACCACGGTATACACTCACATGTGACTCTTATGATAGGCCGTGGACAATCACCTTCAGAGTTCAGCTTTGGTCCAAGATCCCCATCAACGTTTGCGTTCGAAGATCTTCCAGGCTTCACCAACGATGGCAACAAGCAGTCTCACAATTCCGCAAGCGAATCAGTGGCTGATGTAGGAACGGAGTACCCCACTGACATTGTGGTTCGAGATTTCGTTGCCCCTGGTAAGTATGCTGATTGATCTGTCCTATGGTATTATGGATTATTTTGATTGTCAATTGGAATTGAACAGTGGCCCGATCTTCTTCGGCCCAGTTAAATGCTGTGAACTCCCAGTATGTCAGGCCAGCTCCCGGCCCACCGTCATCTCCCTCCCAGTTCAATTTCGGAGTAGTGCCTGGCGAGCGAACGGCAGACTCTCCATCAGTCTTCGACTTCGGAGCAGCCCCCGGCCCACCGTCTTCTCCCTCCCAGTTCAATTTCAGGGCCACACCTGATGAGCAAGCAGGAAACTCGCCCCAGGTATTCGACTTTGGGGGCGAGCGAACGGCAGACTCTCCATCGGTCTTCGACTTTGGAGCAGCCCCCGGCCCACCGTCTTCTCCCTCTGAATTCAATTTCGGAGTAGTGCCTGGCGAGCGGATCACTGACTCGCCATCGGTCTTCGACTTTGGAGCAGCCCCCGGCCCACCGTCTTCTCCCTCTGAATTCAATTTCGGAGTAGTGCCTGGCGAGCGGATCACTGACTCGCCATCAGTCTTCGACTTTGGAGCAGCCCCCGGCCCACCGTCTTCTCCCTCTGAATTCAATTTCGGAGTAGTGCCTGGCGAGCGGATCACTGACTCGCCATCAGTCTTCGACTTTGGAGCAGCCCCCGGCCCACCGTCTTCTCCCTCTGAATTCAATTTCGGAGTAGTGCCTGGCGAGCGGATCACTGACTCGCCATCAGTCTTCGACTTTGGAGCAGCCCCCGGCCCACCGTCTTCTCCCTCTGAATTCAATTTCGGAGTAGTGCCTGGCGAGCGGATCACTGACTCGCCATCAGTCTTCGACTTCGGAGCAGCCCCCGGCCCACCGTCTTCTCCCTCCCAGTTCAATTTCAGGGCCACACCTGATGAGCAAGCAGGAAACTCGCCCCAGGTATTTGACTTCGGGGGCGAGCGAACGGCGGACTCTCCATCGGTCTTCGACTTTGGAGCAGCCCCCGGCCCACCATCTTCTCCCTCCCAGTTCAATTTCGGGGCCACACCTGATGAGCAAGCAGGAAACTCGCCCCAGGTATTCGACTTCGGGGGCGAGCGAACGGCAGACTCTCCATCGGTCTTCGACTTTGGAGCAGCCCCCGGCCCACCATCTTCTCCCTCTGAATTCAATTTCGGAGTAGTGCCTGGCGAGCGGATCACGGACTCGCCATCAGTCTTCAACTTTGGAGCAGCTCCTGGCCCGTGTTCATCTGCCTCCACTTCAGCAGGTACTGGAGCCCAAGAGCAGTCTGCAGGGTTCTGCGAATCCGCAGATATCTCGGCCCATGTGAAGGTTGGAGATAGTAGCCAACAACTGCAGCAATTCCTCCCCGACGACGACGACGACGATGGATTCACTCAGCGATTCAACCGCGTCCTTGACAAATTTCCAAGAATAATACGCTTCAAGGTATGGAGAAGCTCAGATGTTTCTGAATTGTTGACCGACCTTGTTTGATAAGAACCTCTTTCGTGAGATTCACAGACACGACAATGAGTTAGACCTTTTGGTTCAGGTATCTTACTTCATGGATAGGGAACTATTCTTCATGGACGAAACAGACGAGCGTATGAAGGATATGATGGATGTTTGCGTGCGGGCAATGACTTCTGCTTTCTGATCAGACCATGTACTCTATTCTCTTATCTTGGTGACATGTAAAACTACTAAATAGCAATGGTGAATGCAAATACCAAGAGAGCAGTTCTACACCTTACATATCTTTCTATCTTTCACCTCACATCGACCACGCTTCCCCGGCCACCTCCCCCAACATCGGTTCACCCATACGACATGATTGCCCCCTCACGTCGACCGACCCATACACCACGCTTTCCCCGGCCACCTCCCCCAACATCGGTTCACCCATACGACATGATTGCCCCCTCACGTCGACCGACCCATACACCACGCTTCCCCGGCCACCTCCCCCAACATCGGTTCACCCATACGACATGATTGCCCCCTCACGTCGACCGACCCATACACCACGCTTCCCCGGCCACCTCCCCCAACATCGGTTCACCCATACGACATGATTGCCCCCTCACGTCGACCGACCCATACACCACGCTTCCCCGGCCACCTCCCCCAACATCGGTTCACCCATACGACATGATTGCCCCCTCACGTCGACCGACCCATACACCACGCTTCCCCGGCCACCTCCCCCAACATCGGTGGACTCATACGACATGATTGCCCCCTCACGTCGACCGACCCATACATCACGCTTCCCCGGCCACCTCCCCCAACATCGGTGGACTCATACGACATGATTGCCCCCTCACGTCGACCGACCCATACATCACGCTTCCCCGGCCACCTCCCCCAACATCGGTGGACTCATACGATATGTAGCATGCCAACATCGGTGGACTCATACGACATGATTGCCCCCTCACGTCGACCGACCCATACATCACGCTTCCCCGGCCACCTCCCCCAACATCGGTGGACTCATACGATATGTAGCATGGATAGATGTCGGCCACTTCATGACCTATGTGTTATTTGGTGGTGTCGGCCGGCAGTCGGGTGGTATGTAGTATATGGTTATATGGTATGTCGGGTTTGATATATTATATGGTATAAACAACTGTATTGTGTGGGGTCCCATCACAAGAAATCCCGTCGACCATCCGGTGCGAGCAGCACTCGCGGTGGTAGCGGCGCAGAGTCCTCTTCAGGATCCAAATCCGATTCTAAAGATCGCGACCGAGAGAGGAAGAAAGACAAAGACTCGGATGCGTCCAGCATCTTGACGCTCGTCCTCGCGGAGGAGGAACGACAGGCGCACCATCTGAAAGCGCTCCTGCGGTCCACGGGCGAGAGACTCGAGAACGAGACGCGTCGTGCGGATCAAGCGGAACGGCGCGCCAACGCCGCAGAATCTATGGCTCGAGAATCCGGCGCACGTCTTGCAAGTGTTGAGGCAGGGAAACACCAAGCCGAACTGGACGTCGCGCGTTCTCGCGAGGAGATCGCGAGGCACCGGGGGCAGGTGGACATGCTGGAACGAGACCTTCGCAGGGCAGAGGCGGAAGTGCAGAAGTTGGAAAGGGCGAGGAGCGAGTTGGAGCATGCTGTTACAGAGGCGAAGGAGGCGGCGAGGAAGGCACAAATGGCGGTGAGGGAGTGGCAGGCGAGGGATGAAGGTAGGGAGGAGAGTTGGAAGATCATGTGATGAGACGTTACAATGATGGAAGGGAGGACGGGTTTGAGGATGGGCGAGCGGAAGGGTATGAGACTGGGCACGCGGAAGGATATGAGGAAGGTCATGAGGCTGGGGCATCTGAGGGAAGAACTGAAGGGTATAACGCCGGGAGGTTGGCGGGATTTGAGGAAGGAAAGAATGTGGGATGGCAAGAAGGTTTTGAGGAGGGTTTAGAGAGAGGCAGGAAAGAGGCACGGGAGGAGGCGTTAAGAGCTTTCGACAAGTTCGTCGCCTCCGAGTTTGAAAGCCGTCCCGAGAGTTTCGTCAGTGAGGTAAGTGTTCTGCGTGTTATCACACCTCTGCAATGCTGAGCAAGATCTGTTTTCAGGGACTCGCCCAGGAGGAGGACCGGACCCACGATTGGGTCGAGTCCACGAGAAAGACATTGAACCGCACGGGTAGCCATTCATCACACGGAGTGAGCAGAGAACCTGACTTGGAACCCGTCCAAGAAGTGTACCCAGAGCCACCTCACCAGCCACCCGCTTGGTTACATCGTCGACTGAACTCGAACGCCCTTCAATTTGTCGCCCCACCTCCCATCTTAGAGAGCCGAATATAGTGCGTGCTCTAACCTTTTTATGCAACTTCGTAATCTCTGGCAGCGAGCCTGTCCTCGGTCTTTTTTCATATTTATAGTCTTAAACCTGTAATTTAGACGTCGCAACTGTGAACCGCACATCACTAGCCAGCACTTGATATGGACATACTACGCTTGCAGAGTATTTTCTTGGTTGTTCCGGGCCGATCTTGTCGTTCACGCCAAAACGGAACAGGCGCTTAGCAATGTTTTTCTTTCGCAAACCTCCTCCTCCAAATTTCAGCCATGAAGACTTCCCGAAATTGAATCAAGTTCAATCACAGGCAGCATCTCTCATGAGTAGGTTTTGATAGGAACTCTCTACATACGTTGGATTGTCAATCGTAACTCCGAGTAACTGCGAAATCTGTTCAACAATGTTCGTCCCAGTGTGTAAGTTGCCAGTCTCTGTTCATTATGAGCTGACCGTTTCTTGTCAGCCTTAGATGGAGTCTCTCATGAGGCCTGTTCTCGACTCCCGGAATGTCCTGATTAAGGATCTAATGTGCAAGAAAGGAGATTCCTACGGAAGGTGGCCTCCTCCATTACATCCGCCTCCATATTTATATGCGGTTTGCTCGTAGTGGACATCCCGGTTCATCAATTGCGGGACTACGGAAGGATACATGTAGACTTCCCGCCGATACTCAGTTCAAGCCCAGTTCATCGATACTAATGCACCGTCTTGTACGTTCCCCTGGTAATCCCTCAGCCATCTCCCCATGGCCGACACACCTCCCCTCCCCAACCCATACAACCACCTCTCCTTCCTTACTTCTCAGCATGCAACTCAGCTGCAGGTATCGCGGTATATTGTAAATGCTGTATTAGGAGTGAGTACACGAATTGGTATTCACAAGATGGTTTCATCAGCTCATATTTCCCCCCAGGCATGGTGCTGGGACTTCTTAACGTCGCTATGGGAGGAGTACACGATCTTCAGAAAGCGAGTTACACTGCCGGATTTGGGCTACATTTTTGCTCGGTATGCATCCACTCGTCCTGATTCATGATACGCCTCTGAAAAGCATCTGGTTTAGACTGGCCACCGGCGTATTCATATTTGCGAGTCTAGCATTCATTAGTAAGTTCAGAAGCGTATATATTCGCTAAGATCTTACCTTTTCAAATAGCCCTGACCTGGTCCCAATGCAACACCATACGAATGGTCATCGGTGTATTCGGATTACTTGCCTTCTCTCTTAACTCTCTCCTCTTCCTCTTTCGCATCTTCGCCGTCTTCTGCGGCCGCCGCCTCATCATCGGCATTTTCACCTTCCTCTGGATAGGGGTGTTTGCCTGCAGCCTTACCAGCCCCTTCGCTATGCCCGCGCAGCACCTCGGGCCCACTGGTTACTGTGTATCCGCGCAGGTCAAAAAGTTCGGAATATCGGGCATCGTCGCTGCCGCTGTGTACGACACGCTCGTGTTTCTCGCGATCACCTGGGAGCTGTCCCTCAACGCGCCCGTTGAATCGCCCCGAGACAGGATGAAGGCAGTCGTGAGCGGGGCTGGCATGGGCCGGATATCCAAGTCCCTGCTGCAAGGCGGCCAGCTGTATTATCTGTGCGCATTTCCTATGACATCCAACCTTCCCTGCTTAGTTTGATGAAACCTCGCTCACGGAACAGAATGACTGTCGGACTGAACATCTGCGCCGTCGTCTTGGTGTTGACCCCGTCCGTCCCCATCGCTTACAGCAATGTCATGATAACGCCCAATATCGCTCTCCAAAATGCCATGGCCAGCCGCGTTTTCCGCAAACTCAAACTCGGAAATATCACAAATCCGCAAACGAATTTCAGGACAACGCCGGGGATTCTGAGTCTTCCAGGCCCAATGGTGACCACCGAGGTATGGCGAGTCACTGACGATCAGGTGACACCGCTAGGATCCCCCACGCCGAAGGAAAGAATACAGACAGAGTCGGAGGCGTCAGGAAGCGATATCGATACAGGTCTGTTGGGGATACCAGCAGCAGTGCATATACTGGACGCAAATCAGTCGAAGGTCTAAATGGTGGGTTGAGCATCAGCAAATCTGCACAGTCCTGAAAGCACTGAGAGCACTGACGGAATTTCGTCAGTGATCTCAGCGCCGACAGTCCATCAGAGGTTTCTCCGAAAATTGAAGAAAGGTCGTTTGAGCGGAGTTTGAAATTTTCGCAACTGCCCTGCCACGAATTGGACCTTGCTCAATTTCCGTTGTCATCTACTCTTCCGCTCCTCCCCCCCCCTTCCCCCATAGTTTGGAATTCTCTTCTTTCACTCAAGTAGTGTGGGTATACTGTCCACTCCTGCACACAACCTGATCCACATCGTCGCGCCGCATGGGAAGAAGACACATCACTCAGCCGAAATGCGGACGGGCGTGGTGGAGGGACTGAGCTGTGGCGACGAGGTTGGGTATGTTTTTGTCTCAAGGGGCGAGTGGGTGGGTGGGTTAGGGGGGAGGGGGGTATTGCACTGTGAGTTTGCCATATTCACTCTCACTTGACTACATCTCCGAGACTTCCGATTCAGAGAAACTCGCGTGGAGGACGATAACCCGGTGCGTTCGTCCGTCTCTGCCCGACGCGGACTTGCTGACCCGCCCCAAGCTCCATCAAGCAGCTCCTTGAGATCCTCCAGCTCGAATGGCAGGAGCAGGACGCCGCAAAGCCCGCCGCCACGACAACGAACGGCGCCACCAAGCCCTCCTGACGGCCCTCCTCCCCTCCAAGCACCCTCTCCCCGTCCTCCCAGCTCGGCGCCGCCTCCGGGGTCCTCCTCCGTCCCCTAGATCCAGAAGATGCAGCAGATGCAGATGCAGCCCCCCCCCATGTCCGCCAAAGCCCAGGGAAAGATGCGTGCCGCTTCGACGAGGGTGCGCGGGTTCGTCCGTATGATCCCTTTTTCTTTCATGACTTCTCGTTGGTACGACCTACCGCTGCGGGGTTGGGTTTGGGTTTGAGATGCCGCTGTATGAACTGCTCAAGCAATTGATATTGGAATCATGGATGTGCACCCCTCCATACAGTAGCATTATCAACAACCTTGATGTACATATAAGCATGAAAAATGAAATAATCCAATAGTAGTCTGAGGAGCTGCGAGCAAATTGCAAGCCCTGTAGTATCTCCAGAGCGTTAGAGCATCTGAAAGACTGAAACATCTGAGAGGGCCAGTACTGACGAATAATTTTGCCGTACTGACAGCTGAGGCCTGAGGCTCTGAAAGCCTCTGAAAGCCCTGAAACGGGCACTGAGATCTCAAACTTGGTTACATTTCCAATCCCGTGAACAACGGAGATACCCAGTATACCAGGACCTATGCAGTTCACCGAGGTTGGCGAGAGACTGACGATAACCCTTGTCAATCGCCGTTGGGCTCTACGATACCGAAGGAAGGAAGCCAGATGGCATCAGGCAGCGGTATGGATGTATCGGGGCTGCCGTTAGTAGAACATACCCTGGGGAAAACGATACAAGAGTTTAACGTATCTAGGATCTAGGGTACAAGTACAAGAGGATTATCACTACGCTGTAGCCATATAATGCCCGAACACGAACTCGCGTACGAAGTGCCTTTTCATGCCAAAGTCATCCACTCCCTGCAGTTCCTCTTCAACCATCTCGACTTTTTTGCATCCGCGCTCCTGCGTTCTGGTGTCTTGAGCGCTGCGAGCTGTCTCGTGGCAAGCATGCACGTTTCACTACGATACTTGCCACTCAATCTACGGCGCAACTTCGTCTGGATGAATGGATTGAGTATTTAATTCTACATTGTACGTGAGGATGCGCATACCACCATATCGGTCGGGTCCGGAGTAGCGGAAACGCCTCTCACCCAATCCGTCGTCTGCTTGATATCGATGTCGCCGAAGTTCTCCAGCCAGACTTGCCACATGCATTCCGCCCAGTCCAGCTCGCGGGAGACGTACGGGAAGAAACGCTCAGTACACCAGAGAGGATCATCCCTGTTCATGACAACAGGTGCAAGCGCCGAAAACGGATAGGTCGTCTGTCCGCGAGAAGTGAAGATCATAGGTCTGTGGGAGCTGTTTTTCGCCAAGGAGGACGCGTCGCCGAAGTACGAGCGGTAGAGAGCTTTCGTGGGTACGACGGAAAGGTTGCCTGGAAAGAGAGCGACACGAGGAGTTGGGGAGAGAAGGCGAGCGAGGTTCAAGAATGCGTTCGGGTTGTTTGGCGTGCGAGGATCCAAGTGGAGAACGTGCAGAGAGAGCCAGCCAGAGCGGGGAAACTGATCGCGGAAGAAAGATATTCTCTGGGTTAGTCTGATGAATTCTGGAGAATCGATTTGAGCAGTAGCGACGACCACGAGAGATACCAAGCCTGAGGTTGCAACTTTAGTGGGATCGGGAAGGGCCAAAACTGTGACGCACCCGGCCATTTCGCCATCCATCCCGGCAACAGATCCAGCTCTATGTCACTCGTCCATATGCACGCCGTCAGAGAATCTAGCTTGGAGTCCGCTTTCACCGCATGAGGAATGAGTGCCTTCGGTTCGGGGTATATCGAAGTGAGCTTGGGGAGAACGTGCGTCAAGGGGACCGCCTCAAGCAAGAGTGGAGGCGATGCTGCGTAGAGCTAAGCATTTACAATGAAGGGTCATAAAAAGTTACTCACGACGCGTCCTGTCGCCAACTGAGGGTATCCATGCTGCAAGGCTGTACCGAGGGGGTCTGACATGCAAGAGACTGGTCGACATGAA
Organism: Cristinia sonorae; assembly: GCA_021029105.1. NCBI lineage: Eukaryota > Fungi > Basidiomycota > Agaricomycetes > Agaricales > Stephanosporaceae > Cristinia > Cristinia sonorae. The sequence goes on along the minus strand of JAEVFJ010000075.1, from coordinate 22,489 downwards.
GAGCACACTGAAGAGGCAGTACGAGACGAGCACCCAGCGAATCCAGCGTCGGAGAGACAATCGGCGAACAAGGGTGTGCGGTTCTAGTGGCAACGAAGACAAAAAAGACGATACGCTGTTCGGGTTTTGACCGTAGTTGGCTTCAATGTCGGGAGGGTCCAAAGACGGGTCCTTCTTGCTGGTCACGGCGTGATTCACGTTTGGATTCCGAATGCGCTGCTGAGAGCTTGGGGCCGAGAGATGGCTCTGAACGCTCGCCGAGTTTTGGATGGGTATGATCGTCTTCGTGGTCGCATAAAGACTGCTTGGAACGGATTTTGAGCTTTCCATGCCAGATCAATAGTCCTAGAGTAACTGCCTATAGCAACCGATGTTAGACATCAACGCAAAGAATTTAAAGACTCACCGCGAACGCGAGGCTTTCACAGAGGTCTGTTGAAGCAATGAAGGAGATTCAGACTGCCCATAATGATATCGTCACGAATCTGTCACGATAATGCTTGTGTCACTGTCACTCGTGACGACGTCACACCTCGTCACCGCCTCTGAATCCAAGCTGTTGTCAAATTGCCCACCCGTCATGCTAGCTATAGAAACAGCAGAACGTCAGCCGGCTCGGGCGTATTACTACTATAGTAATTTGTGCTAACGCTAACGCGGTAGATGTGCACATACCGCTGTGACTAGCGCTGTGGCGCTATCTGATACGAGCGGCCCGTTTCTCGGGACTTAGCGTCAAAAGACTTGTACTTGTGTTACTAGTAGCTGAAGAGAATGCTTGTAACAGGACCAACATAAAAAAGCAAGCTGTACACACTGCATGCAGGACTCAGCATTTTCCAGCAGTGCCACGGATTTAAACCTGCCACGGGCCCAGTGCATATAAAAGCCTCTGCTGCACGAGCAGCAAGAATCACAATCAACAACTCGCAGCTTCCCTACAGCCACTCCGCTAATTGTCACTATCAATCCCGGAGCGACGAGAAAACAAGGGCAACGACACCACACGATGATGAACGCGGTAGAGTCTCTTCTCCGCCGTATCAATCTGGCGGAACGGACTCCCCTGGAAGTCTTCGGCATATTGTTGCTTTCAATTGTGGCCTTGCCGATCTTGCTCCTCGTCGGATCTATACTCGGGCTGCTGGCGTACCTCACCGCATGCTGCGCACGCCGTCCCCGCTTTCCCCAGTGGCTGATGAGGAAAATAGCAAGAAGCATGGACTCTTGAAGAACAACGACCGGAGATAGCCTATCATAGATGGTGAGTGACGACTCCCTCCTTTCCAGCGCTGGTGTACTGAAACGAAAATATTCAGCTTCAGCGCAAGATGCAATCAGGATCACGGACCTTTGATCTTTAACCTACGTTCCTTACCACCTATGTATACTCAGTGAAGAATAACATCTATGTTCTCTCAATCATCTCTGCTCTCGTCTATGTGACGTGACTTCCGTGAATTGGCATTTTCTCGTTACCACAGAATACATATTCGATGTCCCGAAGGGTAAGAAGACGTCTTCACGAAAGTGCCGCAGAGCAACCATTCAGAAGCTGACTGAAACCATACGAAGTCATCCAATCACTGGTTTTTGAACAGCGAACGTCAACATACAAATACGTCGCTATCTATAATTACAAGACGACTCACATCACTCAAACAAGCCCGTGGAATTCGGCATACTCGTCATCCCCTTCACCTCGCACACTGGCCTCAGAAAGACCTCGAATCTTGGTGGTAAGTGCTTCGCCGATGAGATGCGTCAAGAACGCGATGGACATGTCGATTCCTGTGTGCATCCGTGTCAAAGCGGGGCTATGGGATGTGTAGCAACATCAAAGTCTTACCTGCAGTTACCCCAGACGAAGTCCAGTACTTTCCATCTACAACCCAGCGGGCCTTGGCCACCCAGGTGACCCCAAGTTCAGTCGTTAAGTCCTACGCAAGCGTGATGATGATGGATGAGATGTTTTTCATGAGAATGTCGACGAACAGGAGACGCACTCTGATCAACTGAAGAGACGCCTTGTTGGTTGTCGCGCGTTTGCCGCGGAGAACACCAGCATGCGCCAGAACCCACGATCCGGTACAGGCCGACAGAACGTAAGTCGCGCCGGGGGCTTGTCTTTTTATAAAAGACAACAACGATGGAGGAACCGCCTCCGGCTGGGCTCCTGGGCCTGATTCGACATTATTAGTAAACGCGATCAGCATGGAGACTGATACAATCGCGACGTACCACCGGGGACGAGGATCATGTCGAACTGCTCGTCCTCTCCGACACTGTCGTACGTTCTCGTCGGTATCATCAGCGGCCCAGTGCACGGCCTCACAGGGTCGGTAGACGGGCCAAGAAAGACGGAGTCGATGATGAACTTGGAGTCGATACGTGTGAACGGCGGGGCGGTTTCCACGACGTTCCAGCGGGCAAGAAACCCGAGATGTTCCAAGGGTCCTTGGAAATCTAACGTGGTCACGTCGTCGAAAAGACAAACCGCGAGCTTCAAAGTTTGACGGTCTTTGGATGTGGCCATGGCTGGAAAGAGGGTCGGTGAGACCTGATCGAACAGCAGTGTGGTTCTTTGACGTGCCTTTATATCTGCGGGGGTTGAGTAGAGTGGTTGCCGAAGTCGTAAGCTCTATGGCGCACAAGAAGCTGCGGTTTGATGAAACATGGTAACACGACGGTCTCAATAGACCTCGAGCCCATGCTCAACATTGCCGTCACATTGGAGAAATGGAGTGATATCCGGATGTTTGCTATCACTGGCACAGGGAAAACCTGAGAACGAAGACAGACGAAAGAGTTCAACGACGACTCACAGGTACAAATTCCATTACTGTCGGGAATAAAGACACAGACGTTGAGCAGTTGGCCTCGTTCCGATGTCGCGGTGGCTCCGACGGGAGTCTCTTGTCAACAGATTCCGAGTCGCAGGGCTCCAGCCCCGGGGATTTCCGACAGATACAGTCACGTGATACGACAGTCTGAGTCTCGGAAAGTCAGGATTCAACTTGAAGCAGGTTCAAGTTAGAAGCTCGTTGAACTACGAGTCCGAGGATTCCAATCCTGCGACGTAATTGGTTACGAACGTTTTTGTTACAGCCTCGACGTCTTTCAGTGAATCTATGCACACGGATGTCAACCCAGCGACGCCGGGACACTCGGATGCCTGTAAGTTCTGAACAAGTAACATCCAAGTCGGTCATGTTGACGTCCATTACCCGAGGACTGACGAGACTCCTTCTCGTCCACAAAGCTACTTCACAATATGTGACGTGCCACACGGTGATCTGGACGTACTTTTGACCAGTGCCAGTGGTGGACCACTCGGCGTGCGTTTTTACCTTCCCTGGACAACATTGTCCGCTCTGAGCTGCCCAAGGTCCACCAGCTACTGCAGTCTCATCGCCTCGACCAATAGTAAGTTACGACTGAGCAGCGAATATATAATAACGGTAGCACCACCGTAAATTCGGCCGGTACTAGTCTATTCAGCACCGAACATCTTCAATCCACGGACACTCTCCCGACCATTGGCAATAGCCCCTCACTCGTCCCATACCACCGTACGCTATCAGATCCCACGCACTATCCATCATGTCGCAGGAAGACTCGCGAAACCAAGACATCTCGGCTTTCTCTCAGAATGTCCCACCCGACTACCCACCTTTAGAAGGAGAGATGAGTACCACCGAAGGTACTTGGAAGGCTACCAAAGCCTGCATAGGCCACTGTATCGCTGGGGCAGTCTGTGTTCCTATGGCCCTCGCTGGCGGTGTTGTAACCATTATTACATTTGTTTCCACCGCCATCGCGGGCTGCATAATCGGAATCCCTGCGTGCATTGCGGTGGCCATCTGCAACGTCATGTGCTCTACATGCCGCGCTACGCCTTCCAACGGCAGAGTGTCCTACAAGTGTCACTGCTGCGGTTCAAGTTGGTCTTCCGGACGGGACGAAGAGGAAGGGATAGTGCAAACCGTCGGGTTCTCTCAATTTCAGAGCCAGACAAACATGGACATTCCAGGAGGCTCAACAGGCGGAGGATGGTGAGGGATCAGCTAGCGAGTTCCATGAGAGATACTTACCCTAACGTTATTGTGTTTGTCTCCCAGGACACCGCACCTTATTGTTCCGCCGCCTTACGCGCACCCATTGAGGGACAAAGGAGGGGTGACTCGTAACCCGCAAATGGGAAACTTGGTTCAATACGACCCAACAGCGATAGGAAGTGGACAACAGAGGAGAGTGGTTGTCCCCTTCGGTGTTTGACTCGAAGACAAGACGTATTGCGGATACTAATGCAGCTTCCATTTTACACGCTAGGAGCACGAGTATATGACGGCAACAGAGGGCCTTCAGTGGATCGATACAAACTAAGACGTATACGGGTACATGTATTCCTGTGCAAATGATCAACCAAACGTCATTTTATACACGAGCAATGGGAGCCTGCTCACATCATGCGAGTCCATAAATCTCGGCAAAATCATCGTCTCCTTCACCGCGCACATTTGCTTCGGCGAGGATCCGAATCTGGTTGGCAGGTTCTTCACCAATGAGATGCGTCAAAAACGCGTTTGCCATGTCGATGCCTGTAAACAACGACGTCAAAACAAATTCTTGACACGGTGGCGCAAATACATACCTGCAGTAACCCCGGATGAAGTCCAGTAGTTTCCATCAACGACCCATCGGGCTTTGGCCACCCAGGTAATCCCCAGGTCGGTAGTTGTATCCTAATGAGGCGTACCTAATGTTAGATGTAGTCCGCAAGGACGTAACATGAGTTCACTGTACCCTGATTGTCTTAAAATCTGCCTTGTTGGTCGTGGCGCGTTTGCCGTGCAGGACACCGGCCTGCGCCAAAATCCAAGATCCCGTGCAGACGGATAAAACGTACTTCGCGCCGGGGGCTTGCCTCCTGATGAAAGACAGTAGCGATTGAGGGGTTGCCTTGGGCCGAGCTCCTGGACCTTAAGTCGCCGTTGTCAATGACACTTCAAAATGCCACCAGTAATAATTCGGCTGAACGAACCACCGGGAATGAGAATGATATCGAACTGCTCGTCCTCTCCTACGCTGTCGTACGTTCTCGTGGGGATCATGGGTGCCCCGGCCCACGGCTTGATAGGGTCAGGAGACGGACCGAGGTAGACGGGTTTGATGAGAGTTTCAGCTTCGATGACATTAGGACGCGCGATGAAGCCGAAGAGCTCCAAAGGGCCTTGAAAGTCCAGCGCCGTCACATCGTTGAAGAGACAGAGAGCGAGTTTCAATATCTTCGGGCTGTTGTGTGCAGACATTGGAGAAGCGTTGATAGAGTGTACCATGATCTGGCGTGTCTTTTATAAAGCATCGAATCTGAGCTGGAAGCCGAAGCGTCGTCAGCTCTGCGACATGGTACGGCAGAACGGTCGAGGATATGGGACGACGTACCAGAATACAATGGTTCAACAGCTGATCCCGAGATGTCCATTGGCTCACACGCGCTCCTGTTCGAATTGCTGAGTGAGCTGTTACTAATAAGGGGAAGAGTCCCAACTCCTGCGATGATTTCCGGAGAGGCGAGTGGGCCGAGCAGATGGCGACCCCGGCTCAGCCGAGCGCGAAGAAAAGGCGAAGCTGAGGAAAGCGTCCATGTGATCGCCCGACATGATTTACATGAAACCTTGATCATTCATCCAAAAACAAAGCATCGGTCGCTCAGACTGGAGACATGGCAAGGAAATGGGCGCCGAACTGAATAACAGAGAGGCGCCCACACATCTCCTTGACGCCTTTGACGTTTCAGCAACACGGATTCGTCTTGTGCCCATTATGCGTGCATAGGTCTACATACAGTTGAGATCGTCAACTGCGCATTTAAGCTCTGAGTATCACAGTCTCGCACCTTGACCAATGGACGTTCAACATCGCCACATTTTTTCGAACTTGAAGGCGACTGTCTGGTCTCGTTGTTTCGCTTGTTTCGCCACTTGTCGTATGTTTTCCGGCGTCAATGACACCCAGTCAACGACGTTACTAACAAGTGGGCAACGAGAGTAGGAGTGTGGAAGATAGATCATGGTGGAGAGATGATTCAGTGGCAAGTTGTTGGAATGGACTCGGACATTCGGGATTATGTAAGCTTTCAGAACAGGGTTAGGGTTAGGAAAACAAGGCACTTCCGAGTCACCCCTCCGGGCGGTTTCATACTAGCAATCGTCTTCAAGGTGCTTGAGAACGATTACTTCCGGCATCTTATCTAACAGTCCCTACAGCCCTTTCTCTTCCTCGAGACGGCACTGTACTTTGGACGGATTTAATCTCGGAACCTTTGGACATAGGAACGGTGATTGTTTTGGACGTCCAAGTTTCTCATGTCTTTTGAATGCCATCCGCGGTGAGATGTACATTGAAATTATTGTCCAGTGAAATGCGATTCCAATAATGATATTTGGCAGCTGGGATTGGAGACGTAAAGGGGCCTCGCTGAAGGATCACCTCTGTAACCCGAACTCCCATCTTGATTATCACATTTCTACAAGCTCTCTTCCATCTGAAAAACGCAGAACGATAGGCTTTCGAGGTCTCGCGTTGCTTAACGATCGGATTGGTCTCGATGTTGTGAATACCTGTAGTGAACATTGTTCTCGATTTTGTCCCAAGTTTGGCCACGATCCTGTACAGTGTCTGAGATGTACGCTCGTTATGCTCACCACTCATTGCCGTGCGCGTACGCACGTCAGAAACGAACACGAGGCTGTCGACGTCAGATATAAAAAGGACGTCCCAAAGTAATCCTAACCACGGAGGTTCGAGCTCAAGTGTTCCGACAATTGTGGAAGACCCTGGCACTGGTATATGCCGACGAAAGAAGGCACGTTGAACCCACACATGAGAGGAAATTCGCGTTTGCATCAGCGTGAACCACCAGCTAATGTTGGGCGTAGTTGTCTGACTCGAAGGACGTTGTGCTATTAGCACACTGGACCACTGACAATAATAGATATTGGTGCCACGTATAAAAACCCTGAATATGAGGGAAGAAGAATACCTGACAGCCCAGTTTGAATCTTCAACCAAGCAGTGTCTTCCAATCATTCACCCAAAATTTGCAGGAGGTACACTAGTATCACGCTGTTCGTCATCTCCATCGTCATTATATTCGAAGTAGTAGACTTACTTCAAAACGCGCCCTCAACGTTTTCAATATCAAGATGCCAAATTTTGTGACAGAAGTCATTGATGCCCTCTCCCGCGCTGTAACATCGGTGGTCTTCGTCCTCGCCATCGGCATTGGTGGGATTATCAAGAATATTGGGGAGGCTATCGCACTATGTCTATGCAGCATTGCTTTTCTGGGCTGTGGGTTATATATCGCAAAAAGAACGGCCAGGAAGCAACGGTGGTCGGAGTTGTGGTCGCGTTACTAGGCTCAAGGTGAGCTGGGTTCAATATTCGGGCAAAAGCGCTAAATTTGAGCATAATTTTAGGATCTCTAAAGCATCTTGAGTCAGTTCGCAGTCCAGTGTCAATATTGATAGACAGCCTACATCAGATAGCCTGAGAGATCGTCATGAGCTATTATATGTGACCTGAGGGAGCTCACAGATACTTGCCCGCTGGACAGACGATACCACATGAGTAGAACCTGCCATCAAATCGAGTTATATCCACAGAGTACTAACCGTGGTAGACATAGCGCTGCGCGCCAGCCTGGACTTAATCGCTGTTCGCGGATCATCCAAGTAACGCGTTCGCATGCATGCTTCAAGTTGGAGAGCTGCTAGTGTGGCGTCCAAAACACAAAAAGCACGTGTGTCTAGCGGCCTTGTGCTGACGTATATTCGAGCTGCAGGACTGCCGGTCGAGTCGATACTCAACTTTCTGAACTTGAACTGAATTTCCTGCATAAACGTCAGCAAAGGACAGCGATTTGTGCAGGTCTGGCAGCACCACATATGTAACTTACCTTGAAACCTAGCCTATTATCGACGGCGAATTAGAGCGCTGTGAAACCGCATTTGATGACCGCCTGGAATGCACTTACTTTACCTCAAGTTAAAGCTGATGACGGTTCACCGTTCAACTCAAGTTGATCATGATCGATTGGGAAGATTGACAATCAACCGATCTTATCTTCATTTATAATCTGAAGATGTTCTGGGGTGATCATTGAATCCGTCTGTCTTTTGCACCAACAGCCTGAGTGACAGCAAACCTCCCTTATCCATAGGTCCTTCGGTCTCAATGACCTTGGAGGTATTACCAAATTTCTCAATAATACTCTCTATTGCCGCGTTGGCTTCAATCGGTTGTATGGTGTAGTATTCTCCGCAATCGCTCATCATCACAGTGCCTCTAGTGACTATCTTGGCTCTCGAGTCTCGCATACCAGTACAATAAATTGAGAGGATACTGTATGGTCACTCTCGGTAAGCCCTGTCTATATTGTGCGGTATTACGACTTTTCACCTTCTGCTTCACGCCAGTTCCAACCACAACAGTCACGATATCGCCTTCGTCCTCCTCGTCACCATGGTCGTTCACTACCAGAGTTTACACCCTGATCCGAAGCAGCCATTCTTCCCGAGACTGAGGCTCGGAGGTAGAGTCCACAGTGTGAGTGGCTTGTATTTTCGATTCGAAACAGATGGAACTCATCCGGAACCTGTTTATTCAAACCTTGAAGTTTGAATGTTGCGAGATGCACCTCGCCCGCTCTGTATAGCACAGCCTCTCACCGATTACCTCTGTGAGACTACGGCTATGTCGGGTGCTTTCTGTAACACGATTTAGCTGCCTATGACCGCCAACACCCGCGGTCTCTAAAGTCTACGACCACTTTATCGCCGCTGCAAAGACACACATACCATCTTCCATGAACTTGGTAGCTCGTGTAACAACACTCGCTCTTCTGCTTGGCATCTTCCCAGCTGAGCCTTTTCTTCGGACGATCATTCTGCTTCGACATGATTCCACGGTCTGCGGTGAGTATAAAATAGTGAGCATAACTAATACCTTTTCCCCAGAAGTACTCGTTTACTTCACTGCCCCTTCGGAGCATCTTCTCTTCGTCCTCATTTTTGTCTTCGACAACTCACACTCTTTACGCAGAAGAAAAACCATGGCATTCGGCCTTCTTCGTTCTTTGACTGCTCTCCTCCCCCTCGCTGCCCTCGCTGCTGCAGCGGCCAACAACACGGTCTACATAATCTCTAATGCGGAGACACCGTCCCTCAATCTCCCTGGATTGACCCCTATTGGTCTTCAGCGTGCACAGGACTGTCTTCCCTCTGTAAGTCCGCTCACTGATATTGTGGTGGCTCCTCTCACTAACGTATGCATTACAGCTGCTCGGCCCTTTGAATATCGGCAAGATCATCTCTTGTCCTGTGGACGAGGAAGACAATTTGTGCGGTGAGACCGTGGCAACCGCTACCCCGACAGCCAACGCACTCGGCCTCACTATTGACACCTCCTGGTTTGTCGCCCCAGTTTCACTTGGTGTTGGGCGTCGCGTTAACGTGTCTATATAGCGGTGCGGACGAGGAGACTGACGACGATTGCGTCACGAAGCTCATCAATCAGTTCGGAAAGAACAGCACGCAGGCTGTCCTCATCGTCTGGGACGTCAACGCGATGGATGACCTCTTTGAGAATCTCGACATTGACGATGACAACGAAGACGACGACGACAACGATGATGATGACGATGACGATGATGGCGCTGCTCAGTAAGTAAACTGTCTTTTCTCTCTCTTGATTCCGTTTCACTCACCACCGTAACCTTACATATAGCTTCGACGTCATCACCACTATTGTCAAGAAGAAAGTCCAGTCGACTGCATCTCAGAGCTGCTCCGGCATTGATGGACAGGCCCCCGGCACATTCAGGAAACGTTCTCTCATTCCCGCCGAGACCAGTGCGAAGAAGAGGCACTTGAAGAGCAGGATCACCGGCGTGTACTGATCCGTCTTACGCCTAGTTGATCACAAAAAGCTCGGTTTTGTTCTGTTTCCATCGTATCTGGCAGATTGCCTGCCGTCCGCTCGTTTGATCTTGCAGATATGTACTGTACACTCCTGGGACATTTGTGCGTTGTTATAGTCGGCTGCTGTACTTCGCCTCGGTTGTAGAATGCGGGTATCGATTTGCTTTTCTGTTCCTCAAGTTTCGGAGTGGGTGTCCTGCATTCCACTAGACGATCACTTGGTACGGTACAGGGCCGTTGATGTGCATACTCTCAAACGACTTGCCCGTGTTCAGTGAATGCGCCTTCAACCTCTCAACTTCCTGAATGATCAACGCGTCCTTCTCAGCTCTCGTTCGTGGCGTAAACCGTCTTCTCTCAGTGGTGATATGCCAGTCCGGAAGAGACGAGACACCAAGACTCTTGAGGATCTTCTGCTCCACGAGGCTCTGTATAGAAGTTGAGAATAATGGAGGGTGTAACGAGATTGAAAGACGTACATAGTCGCACGGATTTGCTCGGTTCAGGTTCAATGGTTCCTTGAGCACGACGGGAGGGTTGGTGATGAACCTTGGGATACGAAGATGGTTCTTCGAGGCGGAGTGAGGCTGAAGGTATAGCAAAGCTAGTCACTACGATCCCCAAGTATTCACAGTGAGGACGTTCCACGGACCATTAAAGGATGGCATAAGATAACGTCTCCCGCCTCCCCCGTTAACTAGTTGCAGTCAGGTAAGGTGCATAAAAGTACAACGAACGAAACAGAGACTACTCACTTCGACAAACTTCTCGCACTGCTGAATCTTGCAAATAGATGCACTACCGTCAGGATCACGATCAAACGATGCTGCTCCTTCCGGGTGCTCATAGAGCCTATCATCTTTCTGCGTCAGCAAATTCCATACCATGGCTTCTTTTAGGCTACGAGCCAAGTCGGATGCATACCATTTGCAGACATTGACGATTCCATCTGGTGACACGAACGTCGGTCCAGCTTGGGAGACGATCTTATTGAAGAGCACGATGACGGTCAGTCCTTGCTCGCCTGAGTCCAAGTAGTGCGTGAACCAATCTCCATCTCTAAGTTACCAGCCGAGATCAGGAGCTCTGTCGAATGGGGAGAATACCTTCTGCAGCGTAACTCACATGTGCCAGTTTCCCAAATCCCTTGGATGGATAAGGGTCTAATCGAAGAGCGTGAGTGATTCGCTGCCGAGTATACAAGTCGACGGACGCGCACGGTTTCCCACTCTTTCAATCCGAGATTGACAATCAAGCTGTCCCCGCAGCTCTCAAACAAAGTATTATCGATACGGTCTTCCCCGCCGAGTAGTTCACCTGAAGATTCAAGTTCAGACAGTACTAGCATCGAAAAACACTCGATCTTGTGCGTACACATGGCACCCCAAGCCTTGGGCATGAAATCTCTTGTTGGAACCTCGCGATGCCGGGGCATATGTATCTGAAATGCGGTCCGTTTCGTGATCACGACAAACTTCAATTAATCGAGAACTCACGCACTTTTTCCTTCTCCCAAGTCGACATATCATTCGGATCATACCCAAGTCTCACCCACACGTTCTCCATAAAATTGTCGATGTTCTCCTCGGGCACACCTTGAGGAATGCGAACCCATCCGTGTTCTAAGAAGTGTGCGCGTTGGTTGGCAGATAGGTGCTTATATTCGGTGATGTTCATATTGCTGCGATGAGGGAAAAGAAGAAAGGATATTAGTTCGTGAGGAGTTGAGAGTCGCGGGAAGGTTGTCGATTGTTAGCCCGTGTGATAATATAAAGTCTCGCGATGAGATGTGCGAGGAAGGTCATGAGCCATCATGAGAATCCAGAAAAACCCTGTACACATTTTGCAGCGGAGATGACTGGAAGATGTCGGACGAGCTGTGGGTCAATCGAACATGGTGCCAGGTCGCGCTATTTTTCAGCCGCACAGTGGTTTTGGGACTTGTTGCTGAAGGAGTCGGGAAGGGCCTACATTGACATGGTGATAAGAGTTTCGGGACATGCCGGAATGGATGGATTGTTAAATAAACTTGTTGTCGGTCATCAAGCTAATATTTCATTATGAGCTACGAAATGTGGGGATGAATCACACACTGACATACTTACTAGAACGCTGGCAAAGACGAGGAGAAGTTGGAGAGTCCTCATAACGGTGGCCCAACGGTCACACTGCAGTCCTAGTGTGGCGCTCATTCTTCCAACTTGCAATGACTTTTATGTCATTGATAGTCCTCCCCTCATCTCGTGTGGAAGGTACAGTATACAGAGTGCTCACAAAGGAATCAAGCATCAGTCGCACTACCATCAACTCCGATTCTGCGAAACATGGAAACTCATGCTGTGTCAGTGTATACCGCGTTCTTGGAGAACCCCATTGTCGGCCCCGACATCACAGTCTCACCATCTCCCTGTACCCACACACTTCACGAAGACGATACTCGCCCATGGGAATGCGATACAATACCATCGGCACCTGCAGATATCATGTACTTTCGGTCCTCTCTTGCGACTCTTAGATTTCATACGATGTCTGTCCCCCGAATGGAGCACAGCATCCAAGGACCGTTGGATTTGTGAGTCGCTCTTCTGATTGGTGTAGGTGCTGTAGAGCTTACCGAAACATTTGCAGCAGCAAAATTAGGGCGTTATATCTGGATCCGGCTCTCAACTGGTGGAGAACGTTTGGGAAGGATCACAGCAATTCGAAGACAGCCCAGGCCCCAGAGATACTGTGCGAGGAAGAGACACAACCCGAATACAGCGGTCAGTCTTGCACTTTTATGAGCGAGAGGACATTGTGTTCACGTTGACACCATTGAAGCGTTGTTGGCCCATCTATATCTTCAAGACAGCTCGCAACAATCTGAGACCGCCGAGAACCCGAGAAAACAAGGCATAGTCTCTGTCATGTTCTTGGTTCGTATCCACACCCAGCTCGTGTCACTCTGATACCTCTTGAGGCTTATCAGTACTCTTTGCAGCCGACTTCATCGTTATGCTTGTCGTCATGGCAAGACGAGAAACCATTCTACTGCGAAAAGACCATTGAGATGGTCGAAAGGCTGCAACTCGTTTGGGACAAATGGAAGCACGCACGCGATACCCCGGACTATGTTCTAGTGGTCACCGACATGATTCGCGCGATCGTCATCCGCAAGATGAAGTCGTGGCGAGAGACTTCCGGTACCCTCGACTACTCATACGTCCATATGGCCGACGAGGGATTATCGCTACGCCTAATTGTCGCCGACGCCCTCAACAGCGCATCCAGCTACGGATTTTCAGCCTGGCCGTCTCAGGCTCGCTATCTGACGGTCCGCAAAGGCGCGCCAGAGAAAGACAAGGGGACGAGCGCAGGACCCTCGCTGACCTCAGAAATGTTGTTCAGACAACACCCCGATGTCGATGGGTTCATTGACTGGAAAGCCAGGACTCGGAAGAAGACTATGGAAAACCCGCCTCAGGTCAACGACACGCTCCTCGTTCACGTCAACAAATTCTTCGACCGGGAGAAAGCCGCCTTGCAATTCGTCTTCCCTGCCATGGATTTACCAGAAGACTCTTCGTCCATTCTTACGAAGCATCCGAGAGACCGAGATCGTTCCGTCACGGAGATCTTGGAGACTGCTGAGAGGGACGCGGGAAGGGGCTCGCTGCTGTTCAGGATCACGAAAGTCGTGCAATGCGAGGTCAACAGGTACTCGAGGGTGTACTTCGGTCGCTTGGAATGGCATCTCTCCTCGGAAACCTCAACGGAGACACAGGCCATCGTGACCAGAACCCAGCCAATATGTCTGAAGCTCTTCGATGAGGCGCTGTTCAAGGACTTTTCGCAGAAGCAATACGCTTCCCTGCCCCCTGCGTCCGAGGGCTATTCCCCTCGCCATCACATTTGGGCCACCGACTCCGTTCCTCTCTGCTCTGCGGTGGACATGATGCAGTACGAGCATGCAGTCTACAGTCGGATGGAGAAGTTTCAAGGGACATTCCTCCCACATGTGTACGGCTTTCACGAGGTGCGTGTACTCGATCTCAGGGGCTTTATTCAAGATGAGGCTAAATGGCATTGTTGCATCACAGATCACCCTACCAGAGGGCCGAAATTTATATGGCTTCTTCACCGAGATCATCGAAGGAAAGGTGCTGACTTCGCAAGAGTTCCGACGTTACCCAGTCAAGTGGAGAGCATACTTCGTACGTTTCCTTGTCGTTCAGCGTTGACCTATCTGACTGTGATGGTGGCAATAACAGCTTCATCGTCTACGGCATGCGATACGCGCACTCGCGCTCAACAGAATCAGTCAAGAGGACTGGAACGCAGGCCAAATCATCTTCACGAATATACCCGAACTCGAAGAAGGACCGGAGGAGGAGGATGAACCTGGAGAAGACATCGAATTAGAGGAGATGGACTCGGAGGATGGGGAAGATAGGCTCGACACTGAATCAGGGGAGACGGAGGACGAGGAAGATAGGCACGACACCGAATTAGAGGACATGGAGGACTGGGAAGACAGGCTCGACTTTGTTCTCGTCGACTTCGCATTTACGGAACTGCGGCTGGGATCTCTTCGTGAAGGAAAGCCCGTCGGTGAGATCTTTGGCGGTGGCTTGGGGATGGCACGCTCCAATGCGTTAGCGTGGGCAGTTTTTTATGTTGCTCTGGAGATGGGCCCCGCGATTACGGATGAATCTATTTGGTTTGCCGAGGACGATTGTGAGGCTTAGATTACTTGTTCGTTCGTTTGGCTCCGGATTGATGCTCTTGGGGGCCCGGAGACCATGCAATAAAGCCCAGGTCATGTTGTCCACTCATTTCAAGGGTCGAGGTAGCGGCCGTCGAATGGCATGTTTACCTGCTGCTTGGAGTCGAATTCCGCGGGTCGTTTTACCATGCTACCGCTATCTATCCATTGTGCTGAATGTCACGAAGGGCGTTGATCAGACCATTATACCACATCGACCATTCGTTCAGAAACCAACTGAGCATAAAACACTGACAACCCCAACTCAAGAGACCGACGCAAAGATGCATCCGGTGTAGAATACGGGTCCTCGAACGCAGTGAGTGCGGTCAGCAGAGCAGTCTTTCCGTCCTCCTGAAAGTCCCGTCTACGAGACACTGCAGAGAAATCAGGACCAGACCGTTGTACCTTCAAAGGACAGAGCGTACCACTTGATCCGCATCTCTTTGTTCGGAGTCATCCCCCAGGCGGCGTGTACGCCACACTGAACGTATTCCCGCCCCTGTTGGGGTGTTTCAGCGTCGTCGGGATCAAGTCCCTCTTGTAGTCGATGCTGTACTTACACAGCGCCAGGGGCCAGTCGTACGCGGGTTGGGCGATGGGACACCAGGGGTTTATGACCTAGAAGCGTTTCTTGAGGAGGACGCGGGGAGGTGGCAGTGGACACGGAGCGGCGGCGGATTCAGATGTTTGATTGACGTTCACCTCTCCTGGGCGATGTGAGCCTTTCCCTGGCTCGGGCCTATCTCAACTTGCCAGTCAAAGTCTCCATGAAGGTGTGCATCCCACCACGGAGACGCAGCACTGGATAACGTGTGATGGTCAGTCCACGTCCCAATATACAACACGATTTGAATACCAGCCTGAGACTTACCAAGGTGATGAGTTGACTCCTTCTGAGTGTTGTAATCCGAGAGTGCGGCGATGCTCAAGCTGCTTATCAGCGACTAAAGCATCATTACTTCGAGTATTTTGCAATCCGTTGTATATGGGAGTGAAATAGAATACAGTACAAGATTTCTCTTGAAACGGAAACACGGCATAAAGGAAGCTCGGTGTGCAATCAATCGTAGAACACCAACAACCTCAACTCAAGAGACCGACGCAAAGGTGCATCCGGTGGAGTAGACGGGTCCTCGAAGGCAGTGTGTGCGGTCAACAGAGCTGTCTTTCCGTCCTCCTGAGAGTCGTAACTGCGAGAGGAAACAAAGGTCAGACTCACACCATCAGCTTGCGACGAGAAGAACATACCATTTGATCAGCACCAACTCATCCGGCGTCATCCCTCTCAAATACTTCCACTTGTGCCCCGGCGCATACGCCACACTGAACGTCTCCCCGTCCCTATCGGGGTACCTCAACGTCGTCGGTATTAAATCCCTCTTGTAATCGATGCTGCTGTAATCGCACAGCGCCAGGGGCCAGTCGTATGCGGGGTGGGCGATGGGACGCCAGAGATTGATAATCTGGAAGCGTTTCTTGAGGAGGGCGGGTGCGTCGGAGGCGGGGAGGTGGCGGTGGACGCGGGCGGCGGCGGATTCGGGTGTTTGGTCGACGTGCACTAGGGGAACGGGTTGGCGTTTGGTGGGGCCGTTGTCTGCCTCTCCTGGGCGACGACGACGGACGGCTAGTGAAAGGGGTTATTAGCGGGACAGTTGTACTACGCAGGAGAGAGTTAGTAGGAACGTACTGTGATCGAAGATGACGGCTCTGCTGGCACCAGTGAGCTTTTTCACAAGCTCGATGCTCTCGGGGTAGTACTCCCGCTCGATCTCCTCATCGTTCTCGAACGTTTTGTGAGTCGCTGGGCTGTTGAAGAACTGGAACCCGTTCACATCGAGTGTCACCGAGTCCTCCTTTCCCCTGAGGTTCTCGATCTCTAACTCATGGGTAGCACGAGTCCAGTTCCTGCCCTCGCCTTCCTTTGAATTGATATCGACGTTGATGTCGGCGTAAGGCTTGGACCCGTCGGCGGGCGGGACGAAGTAGACGAGTTTGGCGGTGACGGAGGCGGGCTCTTTGTTGTTGATCGTCATGGTTGTACTGATAGTGAAGGGGGCGGGTGCTGGAGAGAATAGGAAACCATGACGGCGGGTATTTATGGACCTGGATTGCTGGGAGGAATTGCGTGAGGAAGAGGGCGGATGAGCTCACAGAGTCTGACAAACGCCGACCTCCACCAGGCGTTCTTGGCCTTACTAAGCACAGTGTATCTCACACAACCTCGTCGGACTCCCGATCGACGGGAAACTTGAGTTGTGCGTTGGGATGTATACAAGTCCGACTGACTAAAGCTACAAAATAATGACCGACGTCGGCCAACCCGCCAACACCTCAATCACGATGACCCAGGATGCTCATTGCACCATCGAGCATGAACATCCCTCAGCACGCCCAAATACTGCTTCACAAACATCCCAGTCGTCACCGGCGGGGTTTCATCCAGCATCTTCACCACTCTCGCGTCTTGGCACCGTTCTCCTCTAGGTCCGTACAACGCCGTCAACCGCAACACGTCGCTGCACTCCTCGCCCCAAGTCGGAGTCATGTTGAACGCCTTCAGGACATGTGTCTGATTCGCAGCGCAAAGTCGAGTAAGTTCAAAACACGATGAGTTGACAGTGTGTGATGGAGAACGAACCTTGTTAATAACAACACCCACTGCCTCCTCAGGCTGAGACCCCAGCGGCACCCGCATATTCACATACCTCTCAACCTTACTCTGCACGTAACTGTACTGCATCTTGATCACCTCCGCCACCGTAATAACCCCCATTCTCGACTTTGCAAAATCCGCATACCCTTGCTCTTTGGAGAACATCGAACGGAGGTACTGACCAACCGCTGTATCCTGCGCTGGTGTCGTCGTGGCAGCCGCAGGTGACGGCGGCACTTGTGCGGTTTGCGACGTGGAAGAGGTGGCGGGGACGAGGGACGTCGCCGAGCCTAGACGACTTGCTGCTGCTTGAAACGACGACGCGCCGAACGACGTCGCTTTCCCAAACGCCCCGCTCCCAAATGAGGCAGCGCCGAATCCAGTGGTTGTCGCGGAGCCAAATGGCGACGGAGCAGCCGCGACTGAAAACGTGGACGACGGCCCAAACGCGCCCCATGCGCCAGACGGAGGCGCCACAGGCGTCGTCCTCTCCGTCGTCGCGATTTCTTCCCGATGAGACAACTTAGGTCTCTTTGGAGCTGAAGGTCCTGGAAGTGCAAATGAATCCTGTACGGGCGAGACGACTGGGGGTGTGGGCGTTGGTGGATCCGCTCTGTGGGTAGTCGTGTGGGTCGTTGTCATGGGGGCAGGAGTAGGACGTGGGCGGAACGCAGGAGTCGAAGTAACAGGTGGTGGAGACTGGATGGGTGGCGGGGATGGAGAAGAAGGTGCAGGCGGAGATGGGAACGTATCCACAAAAGTAGGAGCAGAGGGAGAGTCTTCAGCGGGCCCCGCCTGCACAGAACCCTGGGAGTCAAACGACCCCTGCGATTGAAGGCCCGATGCGGATGTAGTCGTCCTCTCTGATGTTGACGCGTCTTCAGAGTTCTGCGTCGTGGCTTGCGAGTTCGATGAGATCACCGTCGTCGGCGAGTGCTGTGACGTGGCAGAAGTACTCGGCGGAACAAAGGATTCTTGTTCGTCAAGAGGGGTCATGGCTGGAGGTGTGGTAATCGAGTGCGCGCGTTTGCGAGGAACAGCTGAGCGAGGTCTCGCTGAATCGTCATCGTAGTCATACCCGGGTGAATCGAACGTGTCGATTGAGAAGGGTGCGATCGGGCGTGGAGAAATCAGAGGTGTTGCGTCACGATCTGTGATGGGTGTGTGGACTTGAAAACGGGCTCGGGTGTCAGGTGTATGAATTCCTGCGGTATTTGCAGGTGCCTATCCGGACGGTCAGATGAATAGAACCGTACGCGACCTCAGAGATGACTCACATGTTCAATGAAAACCTCCAGTGTTCGCTCCGGGGAGACTTTGAGGTTGGCTGGCGTGCAGTCGTTACCGCCTTCAGAGGTTACCCGGAGAAATATATGTTTATACTTTCCGCGCATCGCGTATACCTTCGCAGGTCCTGACGAGAGGTCAGTCACATACTTCCAGACCTGCACATCTACATCACTCACCATCGATCCTAGACGGACCAATCTGCAACTCATCACATACATCCTTCGCGTCTGCCCAATAACCCTCTCCAGCATCCCTCAACGGTACCCTAACTTCCGCCAACAAGCAATCAGGAGGGTTCGTGCGCGTATCCTCAATAAGTAATGTCAACACCCTCAACACATCGGACGACTTTGATGACTTTCGCTTCCTCGACGAAGACGCATGGCTGTGATCTTGACTAGGAACCTGAGAGACGACGTCGTGTCTCGGGAACGGCTGTGAAGCAGATTGGTGTGGCACGTCACGGCGGGTTTGAGATGGTCGACTACGTCTTTCAGCTCGTGCTTGGATGGCCATGATCTCCGAGATGGAAGGTCCTGGAGATTCTGCGGACTCGGCGGGATGACCATCCATCTCGTACTCCTGTGAGGGTCTGGATTCTGGTGGTCGTCGCTGGTGTGACGGTCTCCAATCGTGCGCTTGCGACATGTGGGGATGAGGATGACTGGACGGATGAGTTGGCTTGCTCTTTGTGCGCTGTCGTGAAGGCGGGGGTGGAGGTGCAGATATTTCTGATCGTGGAGGGGATGGATCGTGCACGTATTCGTTTACACGAAATGAAACGGTTGAGGGGGGACCGCCGCTTGCAGCAGCGGACGGCGTCGGCGCGTCGAACTGAGGGTTATTGAGATGGCTTGCCTGCCTTCTGGACTGACCCTTGTCCGCGGACGTAGACGGTCCTCCACGCTTCCTCGACTTTTCCTTATCTTTGTCCTTTGTGCGCGTCTTCTTCGTCTGTGGTTGTGATTGTCCCTGCGGCTGTACGTGGACGAACTCGCCTGACTGGGGGTAGCGAGAGTTATGTGGTGTTTGAGCACTGCCGCTTGCTACATGCGAAGCGGAGGTTGAGAATCCCATTGGGGGCCGTAATAACGGGGATGATTGAGGTGCCCAGTGGTGGAGGGTAGGAGGTCGGATGGTGTCTGTGTTCTGACCAATGTTATTAGATTACGGAGCATCGAGGACCATAGTCCTGCAGGCAGTCGCGTACCGGAGGGGGTGAATTGTCTCTGTGCAAAGAAAAACGACGTCAGCACCGAAAACACGTTCAATTCTCCACGGACGGTACATCATCTATCAGAATATGGCCCAACGTCCGATCCATTCGAAGACAACTATGGCCACGACCAGCATAAAGCGACTCCACCCTGTACTTTCCCTCCCATGGCTACGTGGCTATTCCACTCCAATTTGCACAAAAAATATCAAGAACATGATGCACTCACGAATGATCAGAATAGCCCATCCAAACGTTGGTCGGGGTGTGTGAGCCTGCGATGTTTGTGAGCTTTGGGCTTTAAGACGGCGCAGACAGCTTGGCAAGAGGTCTCTGAGAGCCTGTCTCCTCCAGACAGTCAGATCACGTTGGCTTTGGTGCTACCCCGGCATACGAAAGAGAAATTTGGCAAAGTCCAGGTTCAAAGCAGGAGAATGAGCTCGGAAACGTTGAGCATCGCAATAAGCGCGTAAACACTGTGTGCCACGTGGATAATCCAGATCTAGGCGAGATCACCGGTCTTCGTCTGGAACCAACTTCAAGTTGCTTTCTGGCAGGAGTTTGCCACCACTGGCAACTCAGGCTCTTGCTTTCTGCAGTAATTGCACGTTTATGATCAAAATGTACGCCCATCCATACGTTGCTTCACTCACGATTGGTGATAATAGTGACGTTTTGCTACAGATTATATACCCTTCGTGACAGTGAGGAGGCTTTGTGAGGGCAGATTACCTCGGCGAGCATGCTATTAGATGATTTCTTATCTATCGTGGCGTCTCTCCGCTACTACCAGATGCCCCTTACCACCTCCGAACCGGATGTGCCCAACCCAAGGAATCAGCCTGAGGCACGTTCAAGTTTCGAATCCCCTGGCTATCTCACATTGTATGGCACACCACTTGTCTTAGTGCCGACGTTAAGGAGAAGTACTTGGATCCTGTGGTACAGTGGTACATGGAACTTGCAATGGGTTCACTTCTAATGTGACCACCGCAAGTGGCGACCAAACATGGATCGACCCAGTCTGGTGTGGAAGGGGTGATTCAGGCAGCCTCGGTGAGTTTGTAGTTTTCGATAGTTAGGATCATACTCACCGAAGGTCACGTAAACCTTGGTAAATCTCTCTAGGTACAGAAAATGCAATTCAAACCAATATATTCCAAGCGAAAAAGGTTTTACTTATGACAGTGATTTTCGCAGTACGTGACTCCCTGCTACGTTGGATCATCAGCGTCGTCGTAACCTGTTCTGGTCTCTTGTAGCCTACGTCGTCAATGTTCTGGCGCAACTGGTCGAATGACTATCGCAACGGACTTGGCTACAGCTGTCCGAGGTTCAGCGAACGTGCAGCAGTGTCGCGTTCAAGTTCGCGGCGAGGCAAACCACAATGGTTGCAATGTCTCTACACTGCCTTGGCCAGAGTAATGGTTAAAGCAAACGTTTTATTTACCCGGACAGACGTAGGATGTGTTCGACTTACTTTGACAGTGGTCGTGACAGTGAGTACTGTAGAAAATTTACAAACTCCGGAGGTGGCGCGCTGGGAGAGCTCAGAGCCGTCGTGGCGTTAGGTCGCTATCTCTTTCCGACCACCACCATCTCCCCATCTCATCCCATACAATTGCTATTGTTCTCTCCATAGTATGTCTACTCGTTTCATTTTATTGATTTCTAGTCAGACTCACTTCAAATGCTCCGCCCATCAGCCATGCAGATCTTCGTGAAGACCCCGATTGGCAAGACCATCACGCTCGAGGTTGAACCATCCGTCACGCTCCACAACGTGAAAGCTAAGATTCAGGACAAGGAAGGGTGAGTCTCTCGGTGCCTGTAGATCCGTATAGCTGCTCATCGCGACCGCTCAAAATTCTCCCGTCAGCGGTTACTGGTAAGCAGCTTGAGCATCGCCCACTCTCGGATTACAACACTCAGAAGGAGTCAACTCATCACCTTGGTAAGTCTCAGGCTGGTATTCAAATCGTGTTGTATATTGGGACGTGGACTGACCATCACACGTTTTCCAGTGCTGCGTCTCTGTGACGGCATGCATACCTTCATCGAGACTTTGACTGGCAAGCAGAGATTGGCCCGAGCCAGGGAAAGGCTCCCATCGCCCAGGAGAGGTGGACATTGGCCCCACGAAACGCCAACCTGTTCCCCACGTGAACGTCGATCAAAGACCTCAATCCGCCACCTCCCCGCGTCCTCCTCAAGAAATGCTTCTAGATCATAAACCTTTCGTGTCCCATCGCCCACCCTGCGTACGACTGGCCCCTGGCGCTGTGTATTGCCAGCAGCATCGACTACAAGAGGGACTTGATCCTGACGACGCTGAAGTGCCCCAACAGAGACGGGGAGACGTTCAGTGCGGCGGGGCACAAGTGGACGTATTTGAGGGGGATGACTCCAGATGAATTGATGTGGATCAAGTGATACGCTCTGTCCTTTGAAGCACAACGGTCTGGTCCTGATTTCTCTGTCTCGCAGCCTGAGATGGGACACCTGGGCTTTGTTGCATGGTCTTCAGGCCCCCGAGAACATTAATCCGGAGCCGAACGAGTAAACGATTCCTATTCCAAATACTAGGGGACGAACGA
>JAEVFJ010000074.1:0-57327 GCA_021029105.1 Cristinia sonorae | reverse complement strand
CAGCGCGACCCCGGTGATCTTGCTGGAATGGATATTTACGATGTCACATCAAAGAAAGGTGTGCACCACATGCATTATAACAGTACAATCCCTCACACACAACTTACCCCTGCAGCGCCTGTCCGTGCGGATATTCAACTCCACCTCGCGCAGCAGGAATCTGGTGAAATGCTTGGCGCTGCGCAATGGATTGCTGTTGGGCTCAAGATTGAGGAGAGGCAGTTGAGTATCTCATTGTTGCAACCAATAGATTCTGTTCTGACGACCCCCAGGCTTTCTCTTGCTGCAGAGATCCGAAAGCTCCCCCCGGATGCTACACCCACCCAGCGCAACAAGTTAGTCACCGCGCAAGGACACTTGCAGGCCAGAATTGATGCATTTGAGAACAAGGCGGCATCATTCCTTCGCGGATACTCTGCGGGGGAAGAGCCTGCGTCCAAGCGCATCGCTCCTCCCATCACCGACACATACTGGGATCGTTACGACGAATTCATAATTCCGGCTCCATTTCCACCTGGACATCTCGAGGACGCCAGTACCGTTGCTGCAGAGCGCCAGATTCTCTCGCTGCCCTCCAATATTCCTGGAATTTTGGATGCGCCGCAAATGAGAGCGCTTGTCGCCGAGGAGCTACAGCTGCGCATCGGTCAAGCCAATGAGTCCATCCACAATCTCCAGCTCGGTGTCTCCCAGAAGTCGTTCATCTTTCGCAACGATACGCGCCTGGCAACAAACAATCGAGAAAACTCACGTGCGCGCACAAAGGTCCGGGTCGTACAACACGCTATTGAGCAGAATGCGCGCATCTATGGGCGCGCACGACGCGCAATCAGCATTCTCAGTCATGAAAATGCACAGATACTTGGAAAGTACCGCGAGCTCACGCGCGAAGATCTCAAAGCCAACACGGCCGTGTGGGATCCCAACGCGCCAGGCCAGCGCAACGAGAGTCTCACATGGATTTGGAAAGTCAATCACGGGAGTATTGATGACTCCGACTGGCTGACTGAACGTGAGTGTCATCTGCTTTCCCAACTGTATATTTCTGACTCCCGCAGTCTTTCGTGTCAACTTTCTACGCGCGCGTGCACGCGCCGCGCGGGCATCGGAGGAGTGCACACTACTGCAACATGAGATGGACTGGACAAAGTGTTACCTTGAAAACGAAGTAGAAATTTGGCGATCGCGGGTCTCAAAAGACTCCTCTTCTCCCGGGCGCAATGCCTATGCTATGCGCCAGGTCTCACAGTGGCTGGATCTTGTGGATGCGGCATCAAATGGTGTAGAGCAAGTGAAAAGACTTCTAGAAAAATAGTGTATATAGTGTTACGCAGTCTACTCCACCATCCTGTTATCCTCCTCGTCGTCGGCTTCATTGTTCGCTTCCTTCTCCTTATTCTGATCTTCCCCCTGCCCACCCGTCTCTGTCTCGTCTGCGCTTTCCTCCTCCATCCCTGCCTCGTTGAGCTCAAGGAGCCGTTGCAGGTATCTTATGGTCTCCGCATTGCGCGAGATGATGCCCCTGGCGCGCCGGACAATTTCCCGATTGTTGAGGAACATGAAATACAGATCCACCCCCGGAACGCGCACAAATTTGTCTCCCTGAGAGTGTTTCAGCAATCAACTTCAATCGATTGTAGTGAATAACGCACCATGTGGTCCTCTGGCATACTCCACCATCCTGGTTTACCTACGTCATCAATGTCCCACTCCCACCAGAATTCTTGGGCCTCCTCTACATAGCCCAGATTCTCGCAGAGAGGCTCCATTGCTTTCAAGTTGCCAATGCGCAAGAATTGGATGGCAATGTGATAGCCACGGATGGTCTCTTGCCACAGGCAAAACCTCCTGAGGTATTGAATGGACCGGGGTATGTTTCCCCCAGATTGGCCATCGGTGCAGAGGGATATCCAGCCCAGGACAAGATATACCTCATCCTAAAAGACAACGTGAGCGCTGAGTGTGCGCGCGGATGCATTACAAAGGATTCGCTTACCAACTCCCGATGCAGGCCATTCTCGAATTTCAAGTCAATATCATGCTTCACGTCGTCCTCCTCATTGGCATTTATTAAGTCGCGGTACTTGAGTATGGCGCTTTGGATCCTCCATCCGAGCTCGTTGAGTCGTTCCTGGTGCGCGGTGAGTTCTGGTGCTGGTGCTGGATTGGTGGAGGTGGATGCCATGGCGGTTCAGATGCAAAGGTCACTTTGGCGCTAATCTGATCATCTTTGATTGTTCGAATTTGCTTACATAATCCCCCATATGGCAATTCACATTAACAATGCCAATAGCGCACACTCAGGCGCATTACTCTAGGAATGTCGGCTGACATGGTGCGCTCAGCGGACGTACCAGGGAGCCAGCCACCCAGAGGAGGTCGGCTGACATGGTGCGCTCAGCGGACGTACCAGGGAGCCAGCCACCCAGAGGAGGTCGGCTGACATGGTGCGCTCAGCGGACGTACCAGGGAGCCAGCCACCCAGAGGAGGTCGGCTAACTTGGTGCGCTCAGCGGACGCGCGAGCCAGTCAGCCACCCAGAGGAGGTCGGCTGACATGGTGCGCTCAGCGGACGTACCAGGGAGCCAGCCACCCAGAGGAGGTCGGCTGACATGGTGCGCTCAGCGGACGTACCAGGGAGCCAGCCACCCAGAGGAGGTCGGCTAACTTGGTGCGCTCAGCGGACGCGCGAGCCAGTCAGCCACCCAGAGGAGGTCGGCTGACATGGTGCGCTCAGCGGACGTACCAGGGAGCCAGCCACCCAGAGGAGGTCGGCTGACATGGTGCGCTCAGCGGACGTACCAGGGAGCCAGCCACCCAGAGGAGGTTGGCTAACTTGGTGCGCTCAGCGGACGTACCAGGGAGCCAGCCACCCCAGGGAGGTCGGCTGACATGGTGCGCTCAGCGGACGTACCAGGGAGCCAGCCACCC
This sequence comes from Cristinia sonorae, assembly GCA_021029105.1. Taxonomy (NCBI): domain Eukaryota; kingdom Fungi; phylum Basidiomycota; class Agaricomycetes; order Agaricales; family Stephanosporaceae; genus Cristinia; species Cristinia sonorae. Next base: position 54,396 of record JAEVFJ010000074.1, on the reverse strand, counting down.
AGGGGAGGTCGGCTGACATGGTGCGCTCAGCGGACGTACCAGGGAGCCAGCCACCCAGAGGAGGTTGGCTAACTTGGTGCGCTCAGCGGACGCGCGAGCCAGTCAGCCACCCAGAGGAGGTCGGCTGACATGGTGCGCTCAGCGGACGTACCAGGGAGCCAGCCACCCAGAGGAGGTTGGCTAACTTGGTGCGCTCAGCGGACGCGCGAGCCAGTCAGCCACCCAGAGGAGGTCGGCTGACATGGTGCGCTCAGCGGACGTACCAGGGAGCCAGCCACCCAGAGGAGGTTGGCTAACTTGGTGCGCTCAGCGGACGTACCAGGGAGCCAGCCACCCCAGGGAGGTCGGCTGACATGGTGCGCTCAGCGGACGTACCAGGGAGCCAGCCACCCAGGGGAGGTCGGCTGACATGGTGCGCTCAGCGGACGTACCAGGGAGCCAGCCACCCAGGGGAGGTTGGCTAACTTGGTGCGCTCAGCGGACGCGCTGGTCAGCCAACTGTGAACTCATTGGGTCTTGTGATAAGATGCAGGTTGGCTAACCTGGTAGCTTCACTCAATTCCACATGGTCAACCTCAGACAGCTGACTTGTATTTTGCATTGGTCATAGCGCATTGGTTGACTACAGACATACAAGTACTGTCATACATCAGCCAACTCAAACTGACCCGCCGCCATCAGCATTTGTGCCAACCATCCAACTCGGTGCGTTCAGGTTAATTCACTGAACACCCTCCGTTGGTAGACCCTTTTCGCAGAACCCTTTCCTCAAAATCATGCAATTGTAAGTTGAGAAACAGAGGTGATTTTCAAAGTCGTACGTTCGTGTGTGAGCAGCTCCTATTTCAAAGCAGTTGTTAAGTGCGGGCTCGCCGGATTCCTCCAACTTCGCACCGACCCAGCCATGGAGGGAGACTTCTCGACAAACTCCCATACTTTTGACGACCATGCGACTTCTTTTTCCCCCCCTCACCCTCACCCTTACCGCGCCCAATCCCATGTTTACTCCGGCAGCCACAACACCCTCCAAGCAAGTACTTCAAGTTCCGGGTCCTCTCAGCACTACCCTTTCGGTCAACCTCCGAGTCAGAACTCCGCTCTCCTTGGAGAACACACTGATGTCTATTCGTATCCTTTCCACTCATATCATCCACCAGCTTCCGAACCGCTCACTCCCATTCGCACCGACAATTTCCAATCCCATTACGAATACGGTCACAGCCCCCAAACACTGGTTCACCCGACTCCAAGCCACATAGCAGCTGCAGCACCACACCTACCATCTACCGCTTCCGCATCTGGCTCTCGGAAACGCAAGGGGCCGTTGGGGGGTACCTTTGAACTCCCGGCTTCGAAGCGTAGTCGACAGGACCCTGGTCCGGTTGCCTCTCAGGCTGTACCTTCGCTGGCGGCAGCTTCGGTGACGAACTCAGTAGGCTCATCTACTCCAGTTCACGGTGCCGGTCCTATCCCCATCCCGAGCCCAAATGTTCGACCCCCTCTTGACCTTTTTTCTCTTTTGGATACTCGCAACGAAAACCAGCACGCTGCCACTGACGTTTGGTTTCTCACCGAACCATGTGGTAATTTGAGCACAAACGACAAGCCCGCTGATTTTGTTCCATCTCCTGTGGACATTCAGGCGCTGACGAGTGCTACTGTCGACGATGTGAAGAAGCACATCGAGAAACACAACGCCGTTCCAAAGCCACCGAACTCTGAGACGCATACCTATGTCCGCTGTCGTCTATGCTCGTAAGTTCAGTTCACATTTGTCTAATTCAGTACACTGACAGAAATGTATCTTCAGAGATTGGAAGCTGTTTGTGAAGGGCTCGGGTGTCACTACCACCATCCGACGCCATTTGACGAAAGAGCATGGTGCAGCCTATCACGAGATCGTGAAATCCCATAAGCTAAAGGCATGGCAGAAGTTACCTTCTCGTGCTGGCATCTCTGGTGATCCAACCACCTCCGAAGAACCATGGTCTCTTCAAGAATTCAGGAACAAGCTAGTCCGCTTCATTGTGGTCGACGACCAGGTATGTTCATCACTTGCGCCAATCATGAATTACCTTTCATGTTGTTCTATATTAGTCAATCAATGTTGTCGAGTGTAAAGAATTCCGTGAACTCATTCTTTACGGAAGCGCACACCTTAAGGATATGGACGTACCACACCGAACCGCGTTGACAAAATTAATCAAGGAGCGGTTTGACGTGGATTATTCAGAGGCTCTCCAGCATGTAAAGGTGCGGATATTCTCCCTTTGCATAGATGAACCGCTTATCAACGGTCCTCACACACTCTATATTTAGAGTGCAGGCACTCGTGTTTCGTTCACCTCCGATCTATGGAGTAATCTTCGCCTGCTCGGTTTCATGGCAATTACTGCCCACTACTCAGCAAAAGATGAAAACGGTCATCTCAGGCTCTTCTCCCGACTGATTGCATTTCGGAGTGTACCAACCCAACACACAGGAGCGAATCTCGGCACCATATTTTTTGGAATTCTCAAGGAGGCTGGCCTTCTCCACAGGGTGAGTGATTAAATGATCTGTGTCTCCCTAATCTTAAACGTCTATTTATGCACAGATAGGAACAATCACTCTTGATAATGCGTCAAACAACAATACCCTTATGCGCGAATTGCAACGACTATTGAAGAAGGAAGATATTCCATTCGACGCAGAGGGGAATCGTATAAGGTACAGAACTGGCAAAAGTGTCCAGAGATCAGAACGCTGATGCCATCAATGATTCTCCAGATGTTTTCCGCATGTGTTGAACATCGCTGTCAAAGCGGCGTTGAAGGCTCTCACAAAGCAAACCAAACGTTCCAAGGCTGCTGCAGCACAGAAGACCGTGGGCGACGACAGCGACTATGACTCAGACGACGACTGTAACGAGGACCACTCGATGGACTCCCCGCCTATCCTTGAAGCTGCATTGAACACTGCATTGCAAGCTGATCCATTGTATGCGGCCGCTCTCAAACGTGACCCAATATCCCTAACGCGAAAGCTTGTAAAGGTATTGCGCTCATCTTGGGGACGCCGACAGGGACTCCGCGATACTATAGCAGACGGGAATCGTCGGCAGTTCTTCCGTGACGGAAAGGAAATCAAGCATCAAGAACTTCTCCGCGACGTAGACACGCGATGGTCGTCACTCTTCCTGATGATCAACCGCCTTATCGAGCTCTATGAGGCAATCGACACATATCTCAACAAGGCCGAACAACGATCTATCAGGAACCATGCACTTTCGGACATGGAGTTACGTGTTCTTCTCGACATCCGCCAGCTCCTTCATGTCTTCCATCTTATGCAAGAGCTTCTATCCGCCGAGAAGACACCTACACTCGCTATGACCATTCCAATCTACGAGCAACTTCTTCGAATCTTGCGCTATCTGGCCAGGACAACCTTGAAGCCACTGGCCCACGCAATAAATGCTTCGATTGCTCGGATCGAGAAGTACATGGCAAAAGCTAAGAGCACACGTGTTTATTCTCTCTCAATGGGTATGTCCTACGTTTATCTTGAGTTTATTGTGCTCAAAATCATCGTCTTTCTTCAGTCGTTCATCCACACTTTCGTTTTGATTGGATCCAGAAGTACTGGGGAGACGAAGCTGCCGCAGATGCACGCCGCTGGACACGTGAATTGGTGAGTAACATTACATATCAATATAGCTATACCTGTAGCCTGACATCATGATGTTGCGGCTGTCACCAGATGCTCGAATTTCGTCGGAGCGAACGACCCATAAATCCATACCGAGCTTCCGAGTCTTCACCTGGATGCTCTAGTATTCCTACGCCCACCCCATCATCAAATCAGTCTACTCGTCCGTCAACCCCACTCCCTTCAGGCTCGTTTCCCACCGTTAACACCAACTCTGGGCCGTTAACCTTACTCCACTCTGTATCACTTCCATCAGCTGCCGCTCAGTCACAAAATTCTGGCATTGCAAGAATCAGAACACTCATGCGTTCGGTCTCGGGCTCTCAGCCATTCACTCCACCCTCGTCATCCAGCCACGGAACCAAGTCTTCATCCTCCCAGGTGTCCACTCCGAGGTCGACACCTATTGACATTACACCTGAGTCAAACGCGGCTCTCGCTGAGACATGGGAGAAACAACAGGATGCAGAGGATTTCAGACGGATTGATGACGAATTACATCGATATCAGCAGTATTGTGGGCAATTCTTTCAACGCTCGCTGCCGGGAGATCTTGACACCGAGGATCTTGACAATCCGCTTTTTGACGAGAGCCTCTATGTAGACCCAAACTTCGATCTATGTCGGTTCTGGCAGGTGCGTGCAACTTGAACGACCCACACCTTCTATTTCCTACAACGAGCGCCGAACTGACTTCATTTCTTTCAGGTGTTTGAAAGCCAGTATCCATTGCTGTACAAAATTGCACTCGATGTCCTCCCAGCTCAGGCATCTGCCGTCCCCTGCGAACGTGTCTTCTCTTCGAGCAAAGAAACAGATGATCCTCGGCGCGGGAAGCTGTCCCCCGAGATGATGGAGAAGCTTCAAATACTAAAGTTTCTGTACCGGTCACAGCGCGGGGACGGATTGAACTTCTCGAAGGGCGTTCTCGCCAGTACTCAGGAACTAGAACCGAAGGTCACCGTGGATACCATTGACGAGTATACCTCACAACTGCGGTTCGACGAACTGCAATTCTTGATTGAGGTATCCGAAAGACCTCTGCCTTCTCAGCCATTTTCTGAGTCAGATAACTTCACTGATACTCTGCAATACGAGATCTCATTTGTATAGTACTTATATACCCTGATATACAGTCAATGTGCCCTTCGAAGGCTATCGCCCATTCTCCTTGCTGTTCCATCCAATTTCGTCGGCGAGCTGATCAGTCGGCTGGTGGCTGGCTGATAGCTGGCTTGTGGCGTGTGAAAGCTTGCACAACAAGCCATAATCCCGGCTTAGCTTAGCTTGCGGCAACACTACTTCGCGTTAGCCAATCAGGGGCTGCCATTTACACCTTGTGCCACTCACTCATCCGCCGAACATCTCTGCGCGGACGAGTCCGCAAAAATTCCATCGATGGACTGGTGCGTTTTTTGTGACAAGAATACCTGGAGGATGAGTGTCCCTAATTCTTTACGAATTCTGAGCAGAATGTTCTCGTAGCGGCTTACACTTTGCCACTCTCTGCAGGTGACAAGGTGTGAATAGAGCACGGTCCAAATCCCACCATGCTGCCTTTCCAATGGGCTGAATTGCCAGGTACCTGTGGTCGGGGGTCTCATTCGACTTGCATAGGCGACGGGGCCCAAGGACCTCCTCATCAGCGGACCGCTCCGATCTTATCTTGCAACATACCTTTTGCTAAACCGTTGAATCAAATTATCAGCGCCCATCGTCCTCTTGACCCATATAGAAACTAATTTCTTTATATGGTAATGGCCAACCCAACATGTTACGCAAGCAAGGGCACCTATAAGTACCTCTACCTGGCTTCAACTTGCTCCTCTACCACACGCACCTCCGCGTTGCCAGTTCCCTGGAACTCCAGCTTTGTATATCCTCCCCCCTCCCTTTGTCATCTTCTTCACCCTCCTCCCATCATGGCGGCGTACGCATACCACTCCCAAGACATCGACGACCTTCGCTCGATTATGCGCACTCCCTCCGGCTCTCCCTCTCGCGATTTCCGCCGCAAGCACTACGAGTGGTCTCCCAGTGGGGACCTCCCCTTCAACGCTGTTTCCACCAGGCAGGTGCAGATCAACCGCCACAAGGATACCCGCTATACCTACGCCGGCGACGAGTACGATCGAAGCTCTATCAAAATCGACCGCGATGAGGCGAGGAGGTTGAAGTTGCGGCCGTCCGTCAGTATTCACAATCGCGAGGAGGAGGTCGGCGACGAGGTAAGACTCTTTGCGCTTTTTCTATGGCTTTGTCTAACTCAAGGGACCTAGCGCGACGAAAGTCACTTCCCCCCTCGTCCCAATACCCCCTTCCCCTCCAACGTCACTCTCCTCCCATCGCTCATGGACGACGACTCCGACACCGACTCTTCAGGTTCCTCTGGTCTTCCCACCCCCGTCGACGAAGATGATCGCGCCCTTGCTTTGGCCGGCTTCTATCCCGGCCGGGGCTTTGCTTGCCCCTCTTCCCTCTCGGTGCTCTCTTCTGCCGCCCGGGAGGATGGTGACGACGCCCACGACCGCATGCTTGCTCTGGCCAATTTTCGCGCCAATATGACCGGTAAGTCTCTGTTTCCTACCCGCCCAGTGACCTCGACCCTGACCGCTGTTCAGTAGGCCCCTCCACCCTTGTTCAACCTCCCGCCTACCCCGTGCATGGCAGCGATCAAAATGACGCCTCTGCCCTCAACCCATCCGGCGCTTCCACCTCTGATTCTCGTCGCTATCCCGGACTTTCTGGCGGCAGGGCTAAGCCCAAGCAGAGGAAGCGCGCAGTCGCGATTTCTCGCGGCCCGTTCTCCTGCGGCGGCTTTGCCATGGACAACGATGAGGGTGCTTTGGGTGGCTTCTAGACTGTTCATCAACGACTTTCACGACGGCTCGTTACGACTGATGTATTTTTATTAACTATCTTGATTAGCTATTTGCTTTGGCTCTTTTTGCGGTGCATTTCAGCACCGCTTGCTTTCGTTCCCACAAAACATCTTCCATATGTCTCCTTGTATATATTGACTCTCTTTCTTCCCTTTTCCTATCCCCTCCCTTTCTTTCCACGGACAGTCATCCCCTTCACCCACATCCCCTCTTCTTCCTTGCACCTCCATCTTTTATCCGCATCGTCCATCTTTCTCCCATCAAAGACATCCTCTCACATTCTTACATACGGACTACTCTTCTCGTCTCCTCTGCACATCACTCCCCATCATCATCTCTATCTGTGGCTTCTCATCTCGTTCACATTGTTGTCGTTCTCTCTGTTGTCTCACGCTCTCAAGGAGCATCATCGTATCTGGGGTATAAGTGCTGTTTCTACCAAATGGTTCAATATTTATCAAAAGAAGCAAAAAAATCGAGCATTTTTGTCAAGTTTCGACCGACGCCACCCTACAATCCAACTCTAGGACGAAGCGTGACTTTTGTATCGGCCCGATTTGGTGCCTTAGATGAAGCTCCCGTCAAGCAAGTACAAACATCCCCTTTTGGCAATGGCGTTCGTCGGCCCGCAGCCTTTTGCCGACATCCTCTCGACCTCTCGAGCTTCATACAAACCCACATACCCAGTTCCCATTCTCGTATATCCCCCAAGCCATTTTGAGTCTTAATCGCTTTTCATTCTTGGGTGGTCACGTCGTGCTGTTTCCTGGGCTGATCCATACAAGCGCCGGTGATCAAGGTTGTCGCTAGCCTACCTGCCTCGTGGTAATCCCAATGGCCATTGTGTTGTCCAATAAGCGGACGCCACCCGAATTACTTATGTAGGTCCGGCCAGAGCGCATTTCTTCTTCTTAACCACAACCATCCCTCAAAGTCCTTCGGGCACCAGTTTCTCTCCTCTCCTCTCGTGTTCATCTGTAGCGCAGTGTCACGATGACGGACTCTCCTCGTCAACCACCTCGTTCAATCATGCGGATGATCAACGAATCCTCCGTGCCGTCGACACCTACTCGTCAGACTCAGAACGACGAAGGGATCTCTCACCAGTTGTCCCTCAACCCTCTCTCGCTGCAGACTGCTCTCCGACTCACATCCCCTCCTCCGACCACTCCACGACGTTCCGTACGCTTCTCTCCAGCACCGGTGGCCATCTTTGAGACGTACTCGCCTCGCGACTATGACCGGCGCTCTGCAGATGAAACACACGAGCATCCCCCTCGCAGTGGCCATCTCAATTCCTTGGACCTCATGCAGTTCCGCGAGGGACTTCAGAGTATGGAATATCAGGCTTCCTCTACTGCAACCCGCGCCCGTGGCCAGCGAGGAGCCATGCTTCTACCTGAAGATGATCCGTTTGCTGATTCGGACTCTGACAGCAATGAGAATTGGTCTAACAGTACCCCACGGCGTGGTACACTCGGAGGACCGTCCCGTCCTATTCCGCGTCTCCAGTTTAACATGCCGGGCTCGGATAGTGAAGATGATGATGGAGTTGAGGAAGAGGAGCGAAATGACCTCGTTGTTTTACTGCCGTCTTCGTCTCCTTCTGCGCTAGAAGTCGAGGCGGAGGCGGAGGCTCATTGCCCCATCACGTTCCTCGCCGCGTCCTTCTCTGCCATGCCGATGCCTGTGCGTGAAAACATCTGGCCAACCCCGACGGCTTCTGAAGCGCGACCAACGCATTTTGAAGACCACATGGGTGATTATCTTGTGCTTCTGCATTCTGTGAAATGTGACTGATTGCCCTCTTCTTCTTCACCAGGTGGTTTCAGGATCGACGACAGCATGCTCGCCGATGTTATCATGCCGGCCGCAACCCCACGTTCCATCAGGACAGGCCCTTCTTCACCGCAGTCAGGTTCTTCACAATACAACCAATCAACCCCTTCTCGCCGCACCATCACTCGCCCGACGCCCACCTCACCAACACCCACTCGGTCCTCCCCTCCTTCAGCGAGCGTATTACACGTTCCTACGACGCCCACTCGCTCTAAAACCCTCCGTTCTCCTATTCGGTCCCCCGCGCGTCCTGCGTTATCTCCGAAGGAGAACTACCCGCACGCTATGGGGTATAGCGCCGCGAGGAGCTTGACGCGTGACTTCAGGATGCGGCTGATCCAGAATCAAAGGAGGATGGCGGAGGTCAACCTCGGGGTGATTAATGAAAACGAGGATGATTAGGTTGGTGCCCTTCCGCTGCACGGAGGGCGACGAGACCACGTCTGGGCCGCCTTCTATCCCTCGAAACGAACCGTTATGTGCTTCCTCATGTCTCCTCATGTCCTGTTCATTCCTCTTTTTATCTCACTCTCGCCCATTTATATTTACACTTGCATCCCTTTTCTCAATTTCGGCTCCTCACTCGCCACTCTCCTCACTCTCTGCCTGCTTGCATTTCTTTTCATCTCGCATTTATTCACTCCCCTCATGGTTTCTTCCTCATGTTGTTGTCCCCGTCCCATCTCATCTCATCACTCACAATTTCATTTCATCCCCACCACTTTTCTCTCCAATATTTAGACACTGTATCCTCACTCCACTCCACGCTTGTCGCTCCTTGTTCTCAACATCTACCCCCCTCTCATCTCTCATCCTACCCTCGTCTCACTTCATCACATCGCGTCTTGATCGCTTCTCTGCTCTCTCGCATCTTGGTAGTCTCATCGTAGTTTTCATGTAGTAGCTTCACTCATGTAGGACGTTCTCCGTAGCAATCCATTCTCATAAACATGCCACCTTCCTTCCTTGGGTGTAGAGGCAATCCGACTGGTGAATGTAGACTTGACGGACGTCATGAATCAACTTTGCTATCGTGACGAACAAAGAAGTCATCATAGGGTACATAACATGATGGTTTGTGCATAAATGGATGATAAACTGGGTATGCAACAAGGATTCATCGATGTCATAAAGACGAAAGGCCACACAATGACCGGAGTGGGATATGGTGGTGAACTGGCCGAAGCTTTATCAGCATCCACCGGCCGCGTGGAGACCATTGACAGAGCCTGGCGAGAGCGGTCCGTTGATAAGTCCCGCTGTAGGAATGATGAGCACTTTTGTCCGACGTATTCAAATCCCGCGACAGAAATCAAACTTGAACGTACGTGCCCTCTCGACTAGGTCGAGCGTGTTGGCAATATCTTTCGTCTCTACTCGGAAATGGTGGTCAGTGGTTGCAGTGAAGGGGTAATCTAGGATGATGGTTACTCACCGAGGGGTGCGGTGAATGCGACGCCAACCATAGCAAAGAAGACGATGAGGGTCTTGAGGAGCATTATTGAGGAGTTTAGAGGATTGGTTGTGGTTGAGAGTTTGGTGAGGTTGAGGAGAGGCAAAAGGACATCCTTATATACCCGCTCGTAATGTGCGTTTAGGTTTAGGACCAAAGTCTTCTAATCCACCACATCTACCAAATGTATAGGCAAAATGGAACCAATGAAGTTGTGAGTATTGATTTAACGAGTCTCCGAGTCGTTTGGGGATAACTTGAACCTTGTGGGCGGAGGCCCTCGGAACGAGGGTAAGCATTTGAAAATAATTTAGACTTCATGTTGACATACCGAGACAAATTAACTGTGGAGACCACTGGATGTACCTCTGATGACAGCCCATTAGCTGCGGGCTGTCCTACCGGAGACGTCGACAAAGGTTCGCAGGCGGTGGGCGATGCAGCGAGCAGAGTTCACAGTGCATCCCATAGCAAAGATAAAGACGACGCCACGGACCGTTGTATCGGACAACAGTCGCCACGATCAGCAGGGACAGTGTAGCCCCAGTAGGTCCAGAGTCAAACTCCATTCACGACTTAAAACTAGTCCATGACGCGTCTATCACGTGACTGGCACGAAATGGCGCTCATACGTCCGCTCGAGAGTCGACAGGACCAGTCGGACCCATCGTAGTTTAAGCATGGTATGCTCTCATCGACCTTCGACGTGCAATTCATGAATGTTTGGTAGCTGTGTCCATAACCACTAAACTGAGATGATGATGCTGTCCGACGCTCAGGCTCCATTCCACAAGCACGGTCAAGCTCACTCCAGAGCATCGCCGGCACTTTACAGTCATCGTCGGTTTACGATACCGGTTTTTGGTGGTCTGGTGACCGTCTCAAGCGGAGATGAGTATTCGGATCGTTTCATAGCGACTTACTCCGCATAATCATCTCACTGCGGTCACAGGAGATTGCTCGCAGCCTCGCACCTGTGTTAATTTAGGCTAGCCACGCGCCACACATCTCATATCTGCATTCACAAGTATTATCAAGTGCGACCCATGATCTGGGAGTGAGACGACGCATCTTAGATCAACATTCGCAACCGCCGCCGCCGCCGCGCAACGTTCACATTGCTCAGATGGGCCCCGGGTATGGCACCACGGCGGGGGAGTCAATACACGTTTGCTGATTACATGTGTATAGGTATGCATGTAGGGACTTTACTGGCCGTTCCTTGTCACTTGATCGGTGTTACAAATCCCAACTAGCCCTCTCAACCCCAACTCAATTCTTGGTGCCCAAAATCATGCTCGCTCTCGTTGCATTCTTCGGTTTTACACCATTCATCCCTCTCGGTAAGTACTATTCCATCCTATCGTTCTTCGACGCACGCCGACGCTGAGCGTACCTTCTGAGTTGAAACAAAAACACGGCACTGCTATGGCCGACGTAGGCAAGCGTCTCTCTCGGAAAGTGCATATGTGTGCTAGTATGTCTTCTTTCCTCTGGGGTGTTCACTCCACGAGACTGGCTATTTTACATCCAACAAGCCCGCATTAGGGGGTGGGGAGGTTATTCTCCCTTGAACACGACACATGTCTACCCTTGTCATTGGGTTGCTTGCTTGAGTATTGCATTATATGATCTGCGGCCGCGAATGCTTGTATTATCGAGAAAAAGTTTCTCTTCTGCGTCCATATTGTGTTGTTAGACGCAGCCCAGTCTCGAAATTCCGCTTTGCATTGACGAGTTGGTTCTCCGTATTCGGAGAATAGTTGGAATTAAAGATGTCATGCTCTACTGCGGTAACCACATAATACTAGCCTCTATACAACACCCACCCTTCCCAAAGCGCAGTATCCACAAAACCCTGGCTTCCTACACGGGCATTCGAAACGAGCTGCTCAACGCCCCGGACCTGGCGCAGCAACAGTGCCCTTTGTGATACTACCGAAGTCTATTCCTGAATGTCGATACACACAATCAGCACAGTATACCATCCCTCCGGACTGCAACATACCTAACCCGGGTGTCCTCTTGACGGGCACTGATTCCAAGTCGGATCTCGGGTCGAAAGACCAGTGGATTGAGTCTTTCCTTTCTAGATCTATTTGAAGTGGTCAATGATGATTACTTGCGTACGGGGGAACAATCATGATTGATGGGGTATGGCCTACCAAGTGGTGCAGAGAGCGCGACGCCGACGCCAAATATGGCATAGAGGATGACTACGTTCCTGGGAAGCATCATAGCTGTACTTGTGGGGTTTGATTGTAGGATTTGAGAGTTTGTGATGTGAGGGAGAAAGTCAGAGCAGGGTCGCTATATAACAGAGGTGTTTGCTGAACGTGAACACTCACCGTTTCTAAGAGAACACTCCGGTCGGAAACACGTCAAAAATACGCTGTCCTCCGCCACGGACTCGGACTGACCATGCAATCACGAGTGCACAGAGAGGAGTTGGTATGCGCCTCATCGCTTTGAGGCGCGTGATCATGATGCACCCAAGTGAATATGTCCACCTGAGATGTGCGATGAATCGAGTAGACCAATGATAATCCGATGACTTTTTTCCTCCAATAGATTTCAGCGTAAGGACCCATATATGTGAATATCGGGGAACCGAGGGAGAAAACGGTATGTGCTGTGGCATAGATATCAGAGAGCGAACTTGAATGGCGTTCAATGGATCACTTGAAGCATGATTATAAACGCTCCGGGGGCTTACCAATATCAACGGCTATCCCGTAGCCTTGCAAACAAACAGATAGAGAGAATAGCAACCCACCAGAGGGGCCATGAAATGAACGTCACGCCCGAGTCTTTTGCCATCTGAAATGGTCGCTTCCACGATCCTTGCCGTAGGCAGCGGCGGCGCTGTAAGGATCTTGGAACCATGCGCCGTAGAAGGCAAACATGAGATTTTCTTGCGCTCAGATAGATGTTGTACGCGATTGCTGACAGTGACAATGTTGAATGGAAGGCTCAGTGGCTCACCATAATTTCAACGAAAATTTCCTCAGAACTGTCACGTGATGTTAGCGTGATCGCGTTCTAAGCGCTTATTCAACTTACTATTGGCCTTGATCTCCGACTCGAAGTTCGACAACTTGTGCACTGTAGCTAACAGAGCGACCGTCACCAAATGACTTGCGGAAAGAGGCTGAACGAAGATGCTGGCTCAAATCTCTTCTCGTCTGTCTGAGACAGCACATTTTTATATTGCCGGGGTTTTGACCGTTTCGTTCCAGGTGAGTGGCGAGCACTATTTCATCGATAGTATCCTACGTTCTGACAATTTGCAAGTCCCATGTCCTCCTGACCAGGTGATTTACAAAGCTTGATTCTGGTCAGAGTATTGTCACCAGGAATCATAGAACGCTTGTCTGTTGGGCGGCGGTCACAACGCCATCTCGGATATGCGATCACGACTATTCTGCTGGGGTTAGATTGGCGCATGGAGCTTTTGCAATGCGAATCGCGAGAGTCAAAGCGCGTCTGAAAATGTTATGAGGTATATAAAAAGGGAGGCAGTCCTCATATCAAGGCTCACCAAATTCGCAACCATATCCTCTTCACAATACAATGCTCTTCAATACCTTTCTCGCCCTCTTCGCCACTTTCTGCGTCGTATCTGCTACAGCCGCGCCCTCTAATATTGGTGAGTTCTTCTCCTTCGGTGTATGTGTTCACCCGGACAAACCGCTCCCCCATGAAAGTAGAAAAGAAAGAAGCAATACCAGTAATAGTGGTATCTGGTGGGGGAATCGACGGTGCGAGGCTCTTCTCCCGATGTCTGCATGTTTGCTCACCAACTGTCGCCCCTTCATATACACAGTGGACGTTCCATGCTCCGGGAGAACGCCGCCCAGAGCTCTCTCAGAACGAATGTGCCTCTGATAGGTTTCTCGACTGCATCATGATGAGAGCGTCTTGTTCTTCTATTGTATCATTGGACTATTGAGAATTGGCATATTATCTTTGCATACTTGTGTGGTGGCCTGGAACGCAGTGCCGAATGCACTCAGAGTCAAACAGCGGCAGAGTTTATCAGTCACGTGGATTATCGGGCCTTTGATGAGCGCCACGTTAAACTTGAAGTTGTACCCCGATCACTTCAATTTGAGCCGTATCGCCCTCTCGTTGAGCTGCATATCGACATGGCCGTTTAGAGTATGTATGTCCATCTACGACAGCTCCTGTGTCTCTAAATCCCATTGCTCGTCTTGCTTAGGGCCATCTACGGCGCGGATCCTGCCAGTGCCGCCACTGTGAGCACAAGCTCCACTGGCAACCTTCTCTCTCTCGGGGTGGTACCGCCACCGTCCGTACAAATGTAGACCCGGGTCTCATTTTTCTTCGGGACGAGAATGATCACATGAAAAAAAAGACTCGAATGAAGACAGGCAATCGCAACGTCGCTACGGAAACCATTTGAAGGTTGAAGACAGATGGCTCCGCCGTCTTGCATGGAGACAATATTGGCGGCGAGGGTAGGTGCGAGGGTAGGTGCCAGTACTTTATTCACGGAGATCATGGTCGGAAGGGCGACGGATTGTTGCACCGAGCAACTGTTGTCACGCACAACAGGTCTATGCCGCTTCAGCTCGCCCGGTGCACATTCCAAAACTGAGCTTGCTGGATAGCACTTACCGCGCACCATTAGGAAATGCGAGTCTATTTACCAGTCTGCTTCGCACGTCATATGAAAGAGACTACGACCTCTTCCTAGCAACGTGAAATTTGATTCATTGCCGGTGGTTGTTGCAAGTAAGTAACGGTTACTACTTGAATCACGGTACCAGCTCAGAGCCTCGGAGCTTTGTCATCCCAGGGTCTACAAGCACACTCAAGCTCTCCCCATGGTTGTGCATTGCAAATGATTCGCTGTTGCCCGTCGGAATCAGCATGGTTCGCGAGTCTGTGGTTTGGCCGCCTTCCGACCGGGAATGGAGTGGTTGCAAATTGTCGTTGCTGACTTTAAGAAAGCTTTGACGGCTGTCTTCACTCACCTTAGCTACACGCCACGCATCTCATAGCGACATTCCCGAAAAAGAAGCGAGTGCAGCTCGTGATTTGGGGCGGGGGATGACGGCGCATCTCAGATGAACATTCGCAACCACCGGCACAGGTTGCCTACAGTGTGCTTAGCAAGATTTTTGGCTACTACGTGGGGGTAGGCGTAATACATGTGAGGTATTTGATGCACGGTACGGATATAAAAGACTCAACCCAACCTCCTTCAAAGCTCACCAAAGTCTCAACCCACAACCAGTTCTTCGAAAGAACCCTCAACCGTCACAACTTTGAACATGCTCTTCAAGCCCACTCTCATCGTCTTCGCCCTCTTGGGTGTCGCACTGGCTGCACCCCTCGGTAAGCGTCAACCACCAATCTTCTCACTTGTCGATGAGTTTGCTGACCTTTTTTTTCTTCTTCTTTCTTTCGAAACAGAGAATAAAGACAATGATGTTTCGTCTGACATAGCCAAGCGCCGTGTGGGGAAGACCGCTGGTAGCCGTACGTTTTTTTTCTTCTGCTCAGGTCATGATGGCGGCGTTCGCGTCCACTAAACTTTCACTGTTTGTTCAGCGGGACAACCCATCCAAGCGGCCACCCCTCCTTAATTACGCCTTACTATCATTCCCCGTGTCCTGGTCACCTACGATTACTTGCTTTCATGGAACGGCTGGAGCCGTCAATCGTCACAGAACACCCCATGTGATTGTATGCTAGTTGATCTGTTGATGCTTTTAGAATAGTCCATGGGGATTTATTGGTCGGAATTGTGCTGTCTGAATAAAGTCGATGTGTGATGTTGGCAGAATGCCTGTTTTTCAAGTATGTGTATGTGGCATCGTCTATGTCTCAGCTCCGGCCTTATTCAAAGATCTTGCGACGTCCTCGCGAAAAGAGCGCGATGCTCCACAGCCTAGTGAAGCGTAAATACTCCCATCGATATTAGTTTCGTGGATCACTGCCGCGCTGAGAGGAGCGTGTTCACCTTCACAACGAGCTTCAAGTTGCTGGACAACTTCACAGTTCCTGTCAGATAGAGATGCATATGCAGGAGAAGAACTCATATTTCTGCGTCAACGCCGCATCTAGGCTGCGGAGGAATGTAGTATTAAGAGAAACTATCGATCTCTCCGAGTCCAAAAGTTCTCGGATTGAAATGGATGCGTCGGAAGAACTCGGAAGCGTCGTCCAAGAAGTGCCGATAGGCCTCTTGCCAGTGGACTTTTCCTTCTAACATTCTAGTGATTCTAAATGTATTGTTGAGGAACAAGATACTACACGACATAAATTCCAAGAAGACAATACACAACACAACAACGTCCAAAATACACGATACATCGACGATCACTGCTCATAACTTATTCCCCCCCAAGAAAAAAAACACAACGTAGTACTAGCTGCGACGCTTCACCGCACCTTACGCAACAGGCTCAAGCGGGAACGCGTTCTTATGGTTGAACGCCAACCCGCCCTTCTCGTTCGAGTTGATCGACCCGTCGCGTTCCATGTCGTCTTGATACGTCGCCGTCTTGACGACCTGTGGTTGTGTTGTCAGAGATGGTGGGTCAGGTTATGGGTTAAAAAAAAAAAAAGAAGGGAGGGGAAATAAAAAGGAGTGGTCGATGAGACGACGTACCCCGTCGGATGTCTCCGTCTCTTGGACAGATAATATCTCGATTGGTTGACGCTATAAGGGTGAGGGTGAGGTGAGGACATGACGTTTGTACTGAATATTGGGGGAGGGGGTGAAGGGAGAGACGTACGAGGTTGTGCGACCGTCCGTTCTGCATAGTCGATAGTTCTTGGGTTGAAGACTTGCTGATGATCGCTGCGTTCTTCCGGAGTGCGTGGCCTGCGTTCAAGCTGCGCAACACAAACATGGTCAGGGGATGTGTGAAGAGGGGATATCTAATACTAAAGGGAAGGGGACGGGGACGTACAGGCCGAAGAACATGTTGGCATAGGCTGAGGAGGAAGAAAGTTCAGTGGAGGGACATGAGGAGGAAGGAGAAATGGGAGACGTACAGACGCTGGAGATGGTGATGAATCCGACGAATGCGAGACTGGCTTTTGCCGAGAGGTACTACACACACACGACCACCGTTCAGTTCCTTTCACTCGCCGCACACTTGACCCGCACGGAAAGTAACTCACTGTAGCGAGAAGACCGATACTCGCAGCCCTGTAGAACCCCACCAACCCGAGATCAGTTTCCGACAGAAAAACAAAGCAGGAGCGGGGAGAAGCGTGACTCACACGACCCCGGCACCGGAGTTCACAGTCGACGAGATCATGGCGCGAATGACATGATCGGTGCCCTTGAACCCCGTTTGGTCTCTCTTGAGGAAATGGATCATGTACGCCATAACGGCGATGTCGGACGCGAGGCCGACGGAGAGACAGCTGATGATGACTTGCCTCTGTCAGAATCCGAAGTGTGTCTCAGTCGGACGTGTGTGAGGCGAGAGGGAGGGAGGGGGGGACGTACAGTGAGATGGTCTTGGTGAATTTTCGTCCAAGTGGGGAACTTCCATCTGAGAGATGCGTCAAGAACTGTTGGAGGCAGAGACAGGGGAGGGAAGTGCGTACAGGAAAGCGAGGATAGCTACGGAAAAGATACAGCATAATTAGTCAAAACAGTTTTGGAGGTGATGTGTAAGATGAAACGTACTGAAGCTGATAGCTGTAAGTAGTCATCCAAGAAACGGGACGTTATTTTGATTAAAGCCTCCGAATATCTGTCAAACACGTACCTGTCCGGCCAATCCAGAGAAGTGCCTGATATATTTCAGTCGGATCAGGATTATATCACTCAAAATGGTAGAGACAAGGACGTACGGGGACAATGGTAGAGAAGGACTTTGCGCTCACTAGCAAACAGTAACGATATCAGTGATGAAGGATGATGTTGGTTGGCAAATCGCGAGCCATACGTTGCCAGATGCGCCAGACGCAGTATCCTTGGACCAAAGTGACGACAATCCTCTGCGATAGCCAAGCGTGAGCAAAAAAACGGAAAAGAAATGCGATGGAGGAAACATACGTCTGCGGTGTAGAGGCTCTGCACATCTTCTTGTCAGCAGTCGCTGGCAGGACCCGGGCTAATTACTCACCGGTGCGCTCCTACACATGTGAATGTCATCAGCGAAGCTGAAAGAGTGTAGTGGCAATATCGTCCTCACCAAACCATGTTGTCGATAAGATCCGGATGACCGAAGATCTCCATAGTGTAGTGATACAACGCATGCACCATGAACGCCGACACGAGCGATTCCAGCGTCCTGCCCAACACAGCATCGTCAGAGATCTGCGGCGGCGACTTTCGTAAGTTGGGGGACGCACCATACGGCGAACGCAATGGTCTTTGTAAAGACCGAGTCTTTTTGGCACGAAAGCATGAAGACGTACGCCTGGACGGTGAGGACGCCATACAACCTGCAGAAAAGAACAGCGGTCAGATAAGACTAATAAGGAAAAGAGACTCGGGAAAAGACGCACATGAGGGTGAGGCAGCCCTCGACGACCAGAGCGCCCAATCTGCTTTCGACCTCGCTAACCATTATGGAGAAGGGCGGGAGGACGTAAGGGTGACTGCGGATGTTAGTATGTGCGGGGAGAGGGGGAGGGAGGGAGAAAGGGAGGGAAAGGGGAGCCTAGGTAAGCAAGCGCAGGGGCGACTGTGGGAGTGGGTATATGTACTCTGAGTAGACAGACCCATCATGATATGTCGAAGCTCGGATGTAACAATCCTATGCAGGGGACGAGACGCCGTAAGCAGGAGCTGCATCTCCCCCTTGGAACATCGAAGAGTGGAGGTGCAGGCAACCGATCACAGTTCTGCTGAGCCCACATCGCAGGTTGACTGTTCATCGTCTGCAGTCCTCCACACGGGCAGCCAGGGCATGGTCAGCTGGGGGTGGGATTGACATGCACCCGCCACGGTTGAATCATCCGAGGTGGCAGGTCGAAGCTGATGCTGATTATCACGACGCTGATGATGCTGACACTCCTCTCGCAAACAGCACTCTGACTGACAAGACGTAGCAGCAAGTGTTCCAGACACACTCTCCGTGTTCTACGAGCAGAGATTCAAAGGAGAGAGAGGAGGATCTGCGAGGACGGGGAGGAGTGAGTGACTGGTGGGAATCTGAGCTGTCAGAAGTGACAGATCTCTTGCCGTATCGGGATGTGTCTCTTCTCACCTCCCTCTCGCTCAATCCGGCCACGAAGCACTACCATCTCGTGTAGATCCAAAAACGTTCTCACGTATCTTATACTCTTAACACATCTAGATAAGCAGCAGCCTTCAGCGTAATCCCGCGGGGAGCATAAGGTGCTCCAGACATACCAGCAGAACAAGAAAGGTTCGGGCGACACTCTCCCGACGTCATACATACCACAGAGAGATCCCAGATCACAGCCCGGCAACCACTTTACGGTCCTTACACCTCTACAACTGGGATATCTTCGGTCACATCCCCCGTTTTCTCACCTTGCACCACCACTTCTTTCTTCTTCCGCACCAACCCAACCGGCACCTTCTTCAACTTACTCGCGAGCTGGCTGGAGGGAACCATGAACCCTCCCGCGCTCCACGTCAACTTCATTCTCTCCGTTGGGACGGCGTCTGCTGTTGAGGAAATCGGGTGTGACGGCGCAGGGATGGTCTGAACGAGAACTTGCGTTTCGATGTTGTGGATCTCGACCGTCTGGTTTGGAAGGACGGCGGTGACGAACGGATAATCCAGCGCTGCAGAACAACCGTCAGTAGAAAGCGGGTGGGGGCACCAGAATGAGGACCCACTGATAGATTCCGGATAATCATTCCACTCCAACGTCCCTCTCACAGGGTCCCCATCCCCCGTAATGAACACCCCCATCGTCGCCTGGCCCGTCCACGACAACAACAAAAACTCGTTCTCGTTGATCACAGTGATAGACGGCTTCACCTGCTTCGCGTCGTTCGACTGCACGATCGGCAGAAGCGGGAAAGTGGACACGGCGTTCAGGTCGACGATGTGGTACATCTCCTTGTCTGCAACGCAGAGATGAAGCCCGGCGCGTTTAGCGCATATCGCTCCGGGGAACGGTATTTCCTGTGACGAGTTCCCCAATTCACCTGTGTCAGAACGACCTCTTTTGCAGAGTAAGCGGTATACGTACGGTGCGATAGGTCAACTTGTCCCGTAATGTGTACAGCACAATCGAGCTCCGTTTGATCGCACAGAAATCCACAGGCTCGACGCCTCGCGCCGAATGTCCACCCGATGCGAACCTTCGCAGCTGCATCTCATCCACAGCGAGTCCTTCGATATGTCGTATAGGCTTGATCTGCGCTGACAGCGGGTCCAGCGCAGGCAGCGTGTATAAGTGGATCTGGCGGTCTGTATAATGTGGGTTTGCCAGTGAGTTCTATGCCATGACAACCAAGAGGAGGCGGGAAGAAAAAGCAGGCACCTGAGAGGACCAACACCCGAGCCAACGACGCTATGATCACGATCTCATCTATAGGTTTGTCGCTGGGCAGACTCTGTCGAGAGAGAAGCGTGTAGTGCTCTGGCTACTGTTGCGAACGAACGCCAAGCACACGTAAGAGAAAGCGTCGTGTTTAGAAAACAGATGAGCGCACTGAGTTGGACCCTGCGGCTTGCAATGCGAACCTCAACAGCTCCCCGTTCGAACATCCGACGTATATTTCTGTGCCTGTGGTCGACATACCAGTCGTCTGTTGAGTCTTTCGGAGGTCTTTGCTTTCATGTAAGAAAGGAGGGTACCTAGTGCTTGTGCGCATCGAATCTGCACTATAGATGCACCATTGAGGAACATAGGCCATGTAAGTCAGGAGAGGTCAGACGAACCGTTGCCGGTGGAAGAGACGTTCTTGATGAGAGTTTGCAGGTGATAAGGGGGGACGTCCATCGTCTCTTCTCTCTCTCCTTTGTGTATATAGACGGCGGCGGTTGAGTTGGTGTAGGAACCAGCACAAGGACGAGCAGAGGCTGCACTGGCGCAGACTGAGACTCGGAAGAAGGGCCCTGGGCGCTCAACGAAACGCGATCACGCTGATATCACGTGGTACATTGAAACTCGCCACAGGAGACCTCTACGGTCAGTGCGCGTTCTCAGTCGCGAATTAACAGAGATTGTTCGTACATGACCGATTGTGAAATTATACATTTTAGCCAGTAACAAAGAAAACGGAAGAGCAACGCTTGGTATCAAAGATCAGATCCAATGGCACATCAGCGCCATCCTGTAATACAACGCAAAGTATGCTCAAGACCGCTCGTTCAGGGGGATATTCCTGCGTGCCGTCGACCTCGGGAGCCATATGCCCAGAAGTCCCTCGTTGTTTGACCAAAAGGGGTGCGTCTGGTCAAGGCGTACGGAGCATCCAAAGTCGATAATTGTCAGCCTTGCGGTGGAAGGAAAACGGAGAATGTTTGAGGGCTTGAAGTCCAGATGCGCCACTCCGTGCTCGTGCATAAAATGGACCGCTTCGAGGAGTTGAAGAGAAAGATCCCAAAGGTGCGAGTGGAAGTCGCCGAAGTTGTCGATCTCCACGCCAGCATACGGCATGACGACCATGGTCCCTCCAGGAACAGACCAGATACACAGAGGAGTCACCGTGTGGTTTGCTGGGGAGAGTATTACAGAGAGATACCGGAGGATACTGACTTCGTGTGACCATTCCTCGACACACTTCAGGCAGGCTTGTGGGGATGAAGACGAGGACAGTGTGACGACCCGAGGACGCTATGGGTGATCTTAATCATCACAGACGAAACGACATAGACGAAGAAACCGCATACACGATCAATCTGCAATCCAAGCTCGTATTACATTTCTTCAAGAACCTCTCTACACTCCGGGGTGTCGTAGGCCCGGTCTAGTTCAGAGCGTTCTCAGATAGAAGTTATGTAGTTGTCCCGTCGATGCCTTGCGTGCGATCATGTTTGGCAATTAAGAGGATTCCTTGCAGCGCTGCCAGAGGTGAGATTCGTATCGGAATGACACTTTCGTCGATAACAATATAAGTTAGAGTGAAACTGGTAGTTGGGAAGTCATCGTTGCACTTCGAGAGACTGGACTCGAGGTGGAAGTTGAAAAAGCGCCAAAATGAGATCAAGATTAGATTATTTGATTTAATCAAAATTTCTCTTTGACCATCAACGTCGTGGCGGAGAACACATAGTCAAGACGCACCGGTCATACCGTTCGGTGTGTGTATTTCTGCTGTAGAATAGTCAAAAGAATAAGTACATGTGAGTGGCCTAGCTACGTGCTGCCCGACAACTTGGGAACCAGCATCGTTATCAAAGCGCCCTAATGGGCGCCACCGAAAGAGGCCAACAATTGGAGATTACAAAATCGATAACTTCAGGCTCCTGTGTACTTTGACCCACAGCTTCCCACAGAGTCTTACCGGTCTCATAAGAGGTGCGTACCGATATCCTTTATCCATTACAGTGTTTACTGAAATCTCTTTCGACGAATCAACTACATGTAGTAGAGATGCACCGGCTGTTTTACATCGCTGAACTGGTTGATATTATTGTTAGGGACATAGTCGACACCGTGGTTGATACCGAGCCTGCATCCCCAGTGAAATGCACATGCCCTCAATATACAATCACCCGGGGGTCGCGCAGGGACATGGAGTCGCTCACGATGACCGCCAAACTGTTCCGTGAGCCCACCCTCAATGTGATGTGGAAAGGCCAGAATGGATTAGCTTCACTGCTACGCTCTGTGGATATCGTACGCGCTGTTGGAAATGTGGAGAATCTGGAGGATGAGAACGATAGCAGGCATGTACGCTATGCAACATATTCTTTGTGTCTGATCTTTCTGCTGACAAGGTTTTGTAGCGGCTCAAGAGACCGCTGACCTCGGATGATGCGAAGACACTACTTCTGTATTCCTCTAGAATTGTCACCATGAGCCTGGTGGCTGTCAGATCCGTCTCTGAAAGGCTTTCCGAGCTTCAGACTGCTCCACTCGGCACACTCTTTCCGAGGCTGAAGCTTCTGTGCTCCATCGCGACATCGACATCTTCGGATGCGATGTTTGTCCTGAACTGCGCGGGTCAGGACCTTCGCCAGTTCGACCATTCCTCATCCACATCATTTTCTCCTGCTCTTTTGAACATCCTTTCCCAAACAACACCCAGGCTCACGAGTCTCAAACTGGTGGCAGCGCCTCCTCGACTTGAGCTTGAAGACGACGAATTTGTGATTCCAAGGACGGATCATACCCACCTCCGGGCCGTTTTGCATCAAATGCCGGAACTGCGTGCATTACACCTGATGACAGATATCGACGATGGTCTGTGGAAGACGATATCTGAATTACCTGTGCTCGAGGACCTCAAGGTAGGATCCTGGTTACAGTTACCCTTTCCGGTCAACTGCCATGCTCTTCAACAAGTCACGACATTCTCACACCTCCAGAGTCTTTCCGTCTTCACGATCGATCCGGAATATGCATTGCCTTCTCTCCAAGCTATGGTTTTCCCCGACATCCGCACCATCCGCTTCATCTTCCAGATCCCCGACAACCGTGGCTGCGCTGCCCTATTCAAAGCTATACACACCTGCAGTCCAACGGCTCTTCTCACAGGATTGCGTGTCGCCATCGGAGACATACATTATCAGCCCGCTCTCAACTGCATCATTGACAAAGCCTCCATTGCACCGTTCCTCCTCCTCTCTCAACTCTCTCATGTCGTCTTGCACACTCCACAGTGGATTTTGAGCCTGGACGACTCCGACATACAGGATATGGCGCGTGCATGGCCAAATTTGCATACGCTGGAGCTGAAGACGGACTACAGCGCCCACTCAGTTTTCGTCGGCTCGGAGGATCAGTACGAAAGGCCCCCAGTTATTACGCTGCTGGGCCTTGCGCCACTCGGTTCTCACTGTCCCAACCTCTCCGTTCTGACAGTGGACATCTGCGACGTGACTGAGTCGGATGTCACTGGCGGCCTGAGTGGACTGGTTGACTCAGAGCCTGCCTCAGCCACAGGCTTCGTTGCGACGCCAACCCAAAACGCTTCCTTAGTTATGATCAGTGTCGGGCGGGCGAAGGTGGCGGGGGCCGCGATTCCGATAGTCGCTACGGCACTGTCAAAGATGTTTACGTCGCTAATGTATGTACACTCGGAACAGGACCGCGATGGCTGGAGGGAGGTGGCTAGACGAATTGCTCGCGCAAACTTGGAGATGTTTTTGCGACCGGGCTGAGACGAGCCTCCAAACGCATATCATTCTTATATAATTCTCCAGAGCACCATTTGATCAAGGCTTCGAAACAATCTCAAGTTCATGTTATACGAAAATTACACTTGGCCGCGTGAACGATTGAACTGGATCGATGCACACATGGAGGTCAAGTTGCGCTCACTCTTCATCGATCATCGAAACTTCATCATAGTAACTAACTTCGGTAGAAAGATAGATACCTAGTTCGGTATCTTGGTGAGCTTACTTTATATGATAAATCGACGTGAACTATGCACCTTCTCTTGTTATTGAACTTGAATGTCGGAGGTGCACAATGATTATTTCGTTCTTTCGGGTTTCACCCAGTTGCTGACCCGTAACGTCAAGACGTCACCACGTAGTCCGGTTAAGGCTGAAAGTCCCAAAATCTTTGGTCTGAGATTCGTCGATTAGCATACAGTATAGTACTGCATGGTTTGCTTCGAGTTGCCATATTCCAAATCTGCTTCAGGAACTGAGACGCGGGAGTAACCGTGGGAAAGACTTACTCCGACGAGGTGCTCGTCCGGCGTCGTCCGGAGTCGTTGTCTCTCTCTCGTCGCCATAATGATACCAGTCGGTCAGACTTCTTCAGACTTCTCATTGTTGGTTCTTTGGCCACCGTTCAGAATCATCAAACCTGCTAATACTGGAACCTCAACTTTCTGATTCACTTCTCTCTACCAATTTGTGCAACCTTCAGTGTAAGTCGGTCTTTCAACTTTCATGTTCAAGATTGCTCAACGGGGATCAACAGTGTTTCATCTCCGAGCCTGATAGAACCCATTCTCAGCCATCAGCTCGTTAGGCCTTAGGACTTGAAGTATTAGCTATGAACACCCTGTCAAAAATCGCTCTATCTCACATTGGAACTGGAATCTCAACGAGAATCACTCGTTCTTTTCTCAGCGTCTCGAAGAAGCAGACACGGAAGTGCTCGCCGTTCGTGGGATGAACACGCATGGATGTCCCGCTCATAAAGTAGGTGCACTCACACATACTAGGATTTTCCTTATGTCTTATCCGTATGATAGTACCTCTCGCAGAAAAGAGACACGGTGACATCGGTGAAGCTCTCGTCCGAGTGTGGTATTCTCAACCGCACGCGTCTGGCCCGTCATGCATAGTTCGACGCGCTCTGTCGATCTTTGTGCCTTGATGTATGCTTCATTGTCACTTTGCGATGCAGTTGATTCGCGCTCGAGGGCGGACAAGGTATTTACCTATGTCTAGCGGATGAATTGATGCTTGGGGCTCGCTGGATCCCTATCCATATCTCCTCTCGGTCCTTACAAGATGGTTATAGCGGCGGCGACGGTAGCAGAATCCATCGTTCTGCGGTTCGATGTTATGTGAATGTGTCTCTACACGTTCAACATGTCCCCTTCAACTGACAACATTTGATCTTTAGGTCTCTTGCCAACCTCTCATTCCATGCATCCACAGGTAAACCTTCACTCCCCTCATAGTAGTCATGCCTCGCCGACTATAACCCAAACTTTTGTTTGTTCACAGCGCTCCTTTTCTACGATTACTTCCTCACACTTTCGGACGAGATCCGCTGTGTGTGGCGTACGAAGTTCTCTGCAGCCACCGCAATATTTTTTGTCAGCAGATACGCTCCCATAATCTACAGGATCTTCATGATCGTGCAGTTCACTTCAGAGTACCCCCCTTGTATACCTAGTAGACCCTATATAACGTGTAGGGGTAGCACCTAACTGATATGATTTTCTTCACCCACCTGAAATGTTTGGGACATGGGTGAACTTCGGTGGGTGATCGTGGGCAATGGATGATCGTCGTCCTTCACCCACTTCCATCACCTGTTTGGCCATCTCCCACCGACCATTATCCACGGTGCCAGGGGTCCCTCCTCCGCAAAAAGATACCCCTCACCGGCCTTGGACCAATCAAAACATTGGTCCTCATGCTGACCCTCATCCTGGCAAACTTGAATAATCTTTCATACCCTAGAGGTCAGCAGGTACAGTTGAGGAGAACTACTTTACAACTTGAAGGGTACTCAAATGGTAGGTCCCATATCAATTTCACCCTTGCAAAGCAACATTGTGGGTCCAGTGTATATCTTTGTATACAGTATGAAATGAAAACTGTGTTTGATTGCTGCTTAAACAATTGAGATCAACCTCCTTCCTTCAAATCATTGATGAGGAGACATCCTCCTTACAGCCTCTTGAGAGAATATGTGTTATTTCTGGGCAGCAAGGTCTTTCTCCTCAATACTGGAAGAATGGATACTGTCCAATGCCCCCTTACCTGCATAGAAGGAAGACACCCCCTTCAAGTTGGGAAACTCACTCAGTGGATCATGGTCTCTGCTCACTTGCTTAGGTGGGTGATGACCATCTTCCACTGCTGGCCCAGTGGATTATGGTGATCACCCACTCTCAAAAGGTGGGCGTTGGCCATCTTCCACCGTTCGCCCAGTGGGTGATGACCATCTTCCACCGCTCGCGCAGTGGATTATGGTGATCACCCACTCTCAAAAGGTGGGCGTTGGCCATCTTCCACCGTTCGCCCAGTGGGTGATGACCATCTTCCACCGCTCACCAAGTGGGTGATGGCCATCTTCCACCGCTCGCGCAGTGGATTATGGTGATCACCCACTCTCAAAAGGTGGGCGTTGGCCATCTTCCACCGTTCGCCCAGTGGGTGATGACCATCTTCCACCGCTCACCAAGTGGGTGATGGCCATCTTCCACCGCTCGCGCAGTGGATTATGGTGATCACCCACTCTCAAAAGGTGGGCGTTGGCCATCTTCCACTGCTCGCCCAAGTGGCATCTTCCACCAGAGGGTCAATCGTTAATCTATGGTCGAGTATCAGGTATTTAGATGAGCTTTGCCATCTCTTCCCAACAATCACCTCACTTGATTCATTTTTGTGAAGCTCTCCGCCCAGTGGTGATGCATGAACTTCGTGATAAGCTAAATTGATTATACTGACAATGTTTTTCTTATATCACTTCGAATGTATACAGTCTGAATCAGTTCAATCAATGCATTGTGATTCCCTTGTATCAAACATTACAATATCTAACTAGTCTCCCGCAACTTCTGGTGTATTTCCTCAAGCTCTGTACACATCCTCTCCAGGCGAGACAGGAAGTCTGGATCGTCCATGTTAATCTCAAGCTCCATATTCATTCGCTCAACTTCCAGATCAAGCTGCTCCTTTCGCTGGATCAGATTCTGCCTTGCTGATAACAATTCCCGACGGGCCTGCACTCTGCGGCGCATATCTGCTAGTCGGTCTAGGGATGTCGTCGAGGCATCAGGCTGCAGCTTTGATGGCCCCGCCTTTGATGGTACTGCCTTCAAAGATTCCACCTCTACAAGGGGTATCGGTATCTGAGGACGGGGCTCAGCTGCTGGCACTGTCACTGCAGGTAATGGATGTGCTGGAGTGGGTAGTACTTGGGCGAGAGACGGTGGTGTCAATGGTGGTGATGACGCAAGTGGTTGGGGACGAGATTCTGGAAGGGAGCGAGAAGCCGCAGGCTGGGTTGGGAGTTTGTTGGCTTTGGCCGATTGTTGGGAAACTGGTTGATGTTGAGAGTGAGAGGCCTCAAGTCGACGATTTGATGTCACATCCTCGTCGCGGTCCAGTCGTGCAACTTTACTAGGACCGGGGCTCGTGCTGCGAGCACGCTCGCCTTGTCTTGCCTTCGCATGCAAGAGGTCTTGCCCTTCTATGTCTCCGGCAAATGGTTGCCGCAACGAACGTCTGTAGGATGCTGCATCCCAAACTCGGTACCTTGCCAATTCCGCTTTCTTGCCAGACCTATCCACATCGCTATCAAATACAACAAGCGGAATGTTGGCATACTCCATTGAATCGGTTGGGAAAGACTTCTCCTCTGATGAACGGTGTGATGATCAGTTTAGTAACATAGGGCAAAATTTATACGTGCCTTCAGTCCATCTCCGAAACATCCACCCCTTATCGTCCCCCAACTCCGCAACTGGAACCTGTTTGGTGCGGAACGTTGGCCCGGGCGCTGTCCGACATTCTCGCGGATGATTGTACAAAGTGATCTGATGCGTTATCGCGAAGTCGAGAAAGGTTTGGCCAGGGAAGTCGTGGACCAACATTCCCCTACGGTTCTTTCCTTTGAGTGGGATACCCATAGCCACTATCACGCGGTGAGAATCAATATAGTCCGCGAACGGAGGAACACGTACACAAACGCTCTTTCGCCTGGTTCAGAAACAATGACTGGCCATCATCACGTTTCTGGGAGCCGGTTTGTGCTGGCTTGGGCACTCTTTCAAATGGTGTGATTGCGGCAGCGGCCGCCAGATGTTCGTGCGAGGGGCGTGCAGCGTTTGGTCCAACAACAACAGTGTCACCGCCACCAGGGGCTGCGGGAGGTATGGAGTTTGGAGGTAGACATGGGATGCGTGTTTCATCGAAGCCGATCGGGAGCAGTTTTGGAAAGTTCTTGTACCCTTGGCCTCGAAGGTGCATAATGCTGGCCAAGCAAGCACTCAGAATCTGCACTCGGTACTCATTGAATCGGAAACTCACGAGAAGACAGTCCGCATGTACATAGAAAAGTCCTTCATGTACACCCCATTCAGCTCTATGAACTCTTGCGTTTCCGGGGTGTTTCCCCATGTCTGGAAAAACTGGTTTCCACCGGACAGAGCACTGCCTACGTAGCAGACAACACCCATTACATGTACGCGGAGCAAACGACCATAGGCCGCAGACTGTCATAACCATCAGCCATAAGTCCTCCAATGAAGTCATTTAAACATACCTGCTTTGAGAGACCCTCGGTCATACGTAGCAGCTGCTTCTTCGTATTGGCCCCCGACCATATCTGCTCGTCGTTGGTCCCCATTGGCTGCTCTTGAGCCACTTTAAACCAGTAATCCCGCTTCTCTTTTGCTGTATAGCCTTCCTCATCCAGCTTCGCCTCGATCTTGTTATACTCTTTCTTGCAGCGTTTCTTCCAAGCGGCAGCGGTCTCTACATGCAAGTGTTGAGTCATGATGATGCTATGCGTATTCTATCATTACTTACCGTCTTGTTTCTTCGCTGTCTCTGGATCATGCTTGTACTTGTGCTGATGAATATTGAATGAGTTGATGTTGCGATATCCATTTGCAGTAAAGCCCATATAACCCAGAAGGACCTCGGGAGGTTTCTCCACGACCCTTGACAGCGTATTGAGTGTGCCGTCAAAGAGTTCCAGTAGTTCGAATACCAGCTGTTGTCCGTCCTTCGATAACGGCCCCTTCTTCCACTCCTGCCCCTTCGACAGACCATCGGCATTGAGCTCCAGCTGGTCCTTGAAACTCTGCAACTTTCCCATCCACTCCCCGAGCATCACATCATTGGAGCCCCCAGAAGTTGCCTCTCCGGTGCCGTTGTCCTCCACATCCGCATCTGTGTCCACCGCCTTCTCTTTTCCGCGCGCCTTCTCGCTCTTCCCACCACCCTTCGTTTTTCGGTTACTTGAAGCCGCCCGCTTCCTCCGTGCTGAGACTATAGGTGGAACAACGACATCGGTGTCTGAGACGACCTCATCCGCCAGGTCATCGGTATCTCCATCCTCCGTTGACTCCAGTATGGTTCGACCACGAGCATCTTTCCCATATTCGTCTTCCCCAAGATCTGAAGACATTCCGTCGTCCAGCGGCAAGCCCCGTTTCACCGATCGCGATGCCTGAACGCGGGTCGATGGTGCTTGCACGTTGGTGTGATCAAGCGGCTTCGGCGAGGACATGGTGTCGGGGAGGGGTGAAAAGACGTTTCCCTCAACAGTACTGACCTCAATATGGTCGTTGGCGGGGGTGCTGGAGACGAAATCATTTTCGGGACTCTGCTCATCGTAATGTTCAACCCATTGCTCTGTTACGCTATTGAACACTTGAGCACCCTGTCGCATGGGAGGACGGGCAGGAATAGTAAGTAACTGAAATCAAACGTCAGGTGCGCACTATCCAGGATGGATAAAAATCGACATACTGCGCTCGGAATTGGGCCGACATTGTCAGCGGTCATCGCAGCACCAGTGTCAGCGGTCATCGCAGCACCAGTGTCAGCGGTCGTCGAAGCACCGGTGTCAGCGGTCATCGCAGCACCAGTGTCAGCGGTCGTCGAAGCACCGGTGTCAGCGGTCGTCGAAGCACCAGCGCCGTCGCCAGCTTGCTTCGTCGGAGCAGGAGAGCCAGATTTTGTGTCCTTGATGCAGTTCAAGTCAGCGCCAGCCGTAAGAAAATTTTGTTTCGGGGAACACATACCAAGCTCACAGTTGACAACGAGAGGCCACTCAGAGCACTCAGATCGCCTTCTCCAGTACCCAACGTTGCTTCGACAGCCTGATGAAGGTGCAATAATTTTAATCACGGACATTGTGAAAAGCACGTCAAAGGGGTCCTTAG
Source organism: Cristinia sonorae (assembly GCA_021029105.1). Classification (NCBI taxonomy): domain Eukaryota; kingdom Fungi; phylum Basidiomycota; class Agaricomycetes; order Agaricales; family Stephanosporaceae; genus Cristinia; species Cristinia sonorae. The sequence continues at coordinate 23,840 of JAEVFJ010000074.1, read as the reverse complement.
AGACACTCCTGCCCGTCTGAAAAGACCGACAGATTACATCTCTGAAGAAAGGTAAAAGTGGTCCGCCCGTCTGAAAAGACCGACAGCACACCGAAACAAAAGAAAAGCAGATATCGAAACCAAAAAGGAGAACTTCTTACATCCATCTCTGTGTCCTCTTCTCGACGGTTCTGACCATCTTGACCCATCGTCGCTGACATCTGTCCAACAGAATCAGGCTATAAAAATTAAACCATGATTTCTAGCTGACATAGGTCTTACCTGCCCGTTCACTGTCGCCAGACGGTTGTCGACCGGCTCCTGCTCTGTGATCTTCGTGCTGCTCTCCCCCACGGCCGGTTGTACCTCCTGTGTACAGGACAGATCAGGTATTGTAAACTTGTATTGAATGTCGCAGGACGCACCTGCATTGCTTCCACAACAGCCACCTCTGATACCGCAGAACTGTCACCGCCAGCGCAGTCGGGCTTTGCACCCCTCTTCACCCTTGGCTTTGGCGGGGGTGGCGGTGGTAATGGAGTGGAACGGTTGCGTGTTTGCATTGTCGCGGAAGTCTGGTGATTAGACTCACTGCGGGTTGAAGGGGAATGATGTTGACAGCGGAAGAAATGTTGAACGCACCAAACAAACAATTGTTGATGTCAATCACCTGACCGCGTTCTGACTCGCGCATGCCAAGGATACCACGAATCAGCAGGGAATATTGACATGAATCGCCCAGTAATTTCGCGATCTGTGAGCCTATGTTCCTGCAATGAAAGATTCAGAAACGGCTGTACCCGGGGAGGCCTTCCAGGGGTTACATGTGATCACGAGACAAATCGAGACTTTGCAATAAAACAACGGCCCGGTGCTATCAAAGTACAAATACACATGGTACACTAGTCATCGTCGATTACGATCGGATTATCCACGGTGTTGAAAGGATGGGTTGGTGCAACCTGACCGCGTTTCACCGCGGGTATGGAACCTGTTGGATACAGTTCGCTAACCTCTATGTCAGAATCGTCGCCATCATCCGCAGGTCTCTCGACTGGCTTCCGCATACTTGTCTCGAGGGTATCCAGGAGGTGTTGGCGAATTTGGATGATGTCACCAACCTTTCCCCAGTTTGACAGATGACCGGCCTTCACAGTGATGTCTGCCGTTCGGTCCGGTTGCTGAGCAATCATTTGCATCACCCAGTCAAATGCAAACATGACAGTGGTCGCATAAAAGATGGTGAAAATGCCACAGTCGTGCCCGTTCGGCTGAAGGGGAACCTGTCTGTGATTTCAGCAACATCTCCCAAGAACGGCGTGAGGATAGAGAACAAATGTCTGCGATACTCACCATCACGTCTACTGTGTAGGTCGCTGACAAGAATTCTAGGTTCTCCATTCGTGCGCGCTCCTCAAGATACCGATTCACTTCTGCCGATATATCGGGGCGCGGGATACCAAGTGAGTCGAAGACTAATGTGCAGCAACGGGTCCTATTGTAAGCATCAGCCTCTACGTTTAAATCGAATGGAGATAACAAAGATTGTCCCCACCGTAATGGATTATCCCCGCTGGGAGGCTCGAGGACTCGTCTGGGATTCAAAATTGCAATCAAAAACCAATGAGAGCTGAGGCGAAAAAAACTCAGCATGCCACATCACAGGAATTTGCAAAAAGATAGTCTGTACCTTCCGCAGACCGGGATCAAGATAACCTGTTTATCCCACAATGGCCATTTCTCCTTGCGTCGTATCTTTCGGATCAAGTCTCCAACCCTTCTTTGATAGCTTTGAAGACGAACATCAGTACAGACCCATAAATTTCACCTGGGCTAGACGCACAAGTAGCTACCAAGCTCAGCACTCATGACAAGACAGTTCCCCGAACTGCTCTGCTTTGACATGAATCCAGCCCGTATCCTAAAGGTGTAAAAAATAAACAGGCGTGGCTGACGCACGGGAGGAACCATCGCACCATATACCAACGTTGATGAGTGTATCGTTGAGGTACATATCTTCCGGGCGAGTATGCGTTCTCAACCGCCGAATATCGCGATTTGTGATGGCATGATTTCGTCCCTGGACGTCCTCATAAGTGCCCACACTGTGGTCCGTCAGTGAGTCGACACAATCATTTGGTCAAGATGCTCACACTTTCTCCTCTTGAGGACGAATCGAAGATCTCTCTGATTTGATGCAGATCGAATCGTATTCGTCACTCTTCACTCGACATGCCAATGCCTCCGCGTATTTGATAGCTCGCCGATGCTCGCGAGAGAGGAATACATCTTCGGCTGGGTTGCCCCGAATGGTTTTGCACGCGACACTAGCCCGTCCAGACGGTTGGACGATGGGATTCGTACCCCTGAGAAGTGTCTGACCCGAAGCTGGGCGTGATGATGCGGATATATGTGACGAATGCTTCCGGTCTTGCCCACTTGCGACAGGCCTGAATGACGGTCAGTTATCGTGACAGTCCAACCTATGCGGATGGTTTACCTTGGACGAGCAACGCCCTCGGGCACAGTGCTGGAGTATCGTGCTCTGACCTCGCGAATCAGTGTGCTGACGTCCGAGATTGTTTAAGCACACGTACCTCGCGTCGGTAGCACTCTGGCCTATCGATTTCATCGTGCCCGGAACTCTACTCATCCCATCAGCGTCAAGAACAACCATTGTCGGAGAGGCCTGCTCACCTAACACCCGAATTCAGTCTGTGACCTTCTGATTTATTACTGTACGTCCATTGTGTCAGCAGGTTATCTCGTCGGAGGAACCACAAGATTGACAACTTACCTCTTCCAGTTGGAACGGTTCTTTACCTCCGCTCGGGATGAGGAGCCGACCGCCGTAGTTGATCCACTGTAGTAGCGATCAGTACCATACCATGCACATTAAGCAACCATTCTTACCGACGACGTTCTCCTGTGCCGTCTATCATCTCAATGTCGTCGTGATGTGGGCTACAATAATTGCGTAAGACTTGATTGACCATCAATCTGAAGCAGCCCACTGCGACCTGGTCCAGGCCGCGAGGGAGAGAAGATGAAGCGAGAGACTTTGACTCTCGGAAGAGAGTTAATAGACAACAGAACAGACGCACCTGGTATTGGTCAGGTTCGCGGCCGTCGTTTGCGTTCTGCGGCTTAAGCACGCGAAGGCTCGTTCGACGTCTTCATCTCGCCGCGAGCCAGATTGTGACGACTACGATGATTCATGATGAGGCACAGCTCAGAATTTAAGTATCCGTCATACCTTGAGGTGTGGGTACATCCTAATCGTATTGGAAATCCGACAACGGGGTAAAAGGTCTGCGGCTGTACCTGAAGAGAGGACCGGTCAGACATAGTCAAACAAAAGCTCACCAGTATTTTGCGTTCTGACCTGGAAACGCGCCACGACGCACCTACAAGACTTCGGGCTCATCAGTGGTGTTCATCTGTGAGCAGCGACCAACGCACCAGTTTCCCTTCGACAAGTCCGCCTAGACTGACCAAAAACAGACCCAAAGAATGAATTGAAGAGGTGCGCAAATGCAGAGACCGGCTGAAAAGCCCGTAAGTGCGTGAGCGAAAGGTGTGGGTGAACAAACGCAACGACCGGCTGAAAAGCCCGTAGGTGCGAGTGTAGGGAATGAGGAGAAGGAGTCGTGAGCTTGCGATTGGAAGAAAAAGATCACTACTGACGTCCGTATGCTGGAAATAAGATACGTACCTTCAATGGTTGAGTGACGGTGGTGTTGTGAGAGTGGAAGACATAAGCGCGGGCCTTGGTGAGTCCGGCGTTCGCCGAAAGCATTCAAGATTGGCAGAGTCCAGTTCAAAGCTAGGATTCACAGACATTTAAATGCCAGCGGTGTATCGTCTCGTTCTCAAATTAATCTGATATCTTTAGGATACGTATTACTGAGCCTGGGAACGCTACACGACAACGTCTATATCTCACGAACTGGAAACTCACATGTGCGGAATGGACTCTCCCCATGAATAGTAGCGTGAATCCTGGAAGGTGCGAACGTAGGTGAAAGGGACGCATCAAATAGAATAATAAAGGATCAGACTAATTAGTTTATGTGCGATGGTTGTGGAAGGTATCCACGATGATGGGCTACCCGCGTGAAATCATCGCACACCGGGAGCTGTCACCTCCTGATGCCCCATCACCTTGAGATGCGTGGCCGTCTGTCAAGAGAGGTAGGGATGCGAGTCGGTCTTTAAGGGCTTATCCTCAATGTTGAGATTGAGGTTGCACTCATTGCATTCGACTTGGTATATTAACTCGTGGAAAAGGTGGTTGTGAAAGAGGATACAGCCGAAACGGACGGCAGTATTCCTAGAAAAGCATTAGAACATGAACGGAGGGATTGTAAAAGATACAGGTACCTGTCCAGGCGCTCGTATATGGGGTATGGGACATCTGGAGAACGACACATGAGCCCGGTGTTGCGAAAAGAGACCATGAGACAAAGGGACTACTCACCTTTTGTCAAAAAGCACCTTTTGGTGCCAATATCATCCCGTCGGATAGAAATACCTACACACGCTTTGTCGCAGTGTAACCTGAGCTACATGCGAGCAAATGCGGACTCGGATCGGAGGTACTTGATAGTACCATGGTCTCGGAGGCCGTACGTCGACAGCACGCGCTGAAACTATGCTTTCAGCTGAGGGTCATGTAAAATCATGACCGCTGTTTGGTTTGGTTACGGCGTATATGTCATGGGTTACACTGAGCAACTGATAACGATGTGAATTGAAACTCACATGCAATAGTTCGTAGCCCCTCGCAGCCTTGGCTTTCTCGCTGCCAGTACGTCACCCACTCCAAGAAAAACAATATACCAGTATGGTCCGTCACATCATGCATGAGATCCTGGTGGGGGAATGATTCTGTGCGCTGTGGGAAGTCAGCGGAGGTGTTCGAGCAGGGATATCAGTGTTGACGATATGGAGAGCGAACGAAAAGCAGAAATTGAACGTAACTTATCAACAAGGTTTGAATGTTAGTCCAGATAGTAGGTACGAAGTTTCCAGGTAGGGGGACGAGAGTGTGTTGAGATATGAGAAAGTGAATGCGAGTTTGGGTGTAGGCGCCTGAACCCTGAACATGGTCTGAACAACGAAAGCTACTGCTCAAGTGTTGACCATTTCGCCACCATGAAACATCGAGCGCTTACCTCAATGTGCGACTCAGATCTCTCTATCGCTGAAGCAACATCCATGGTATGCTCGTCGGACTCATTGCATCGGATTCTGACGCTGATTTGGCAACAGAAGATACCCTACTCTTTAGGATCGTATACGCACCATGGCGGTCGGGAATCTTTCCGATTGAAAACCTCAATCCCGGTTCCGTTTCTACATCGTCGTTGTATTTGACGACCCGAGCTCTTTTCGAGGGTTGCCAGAGCTTTCTAGGGATGTATCCAACGGAGTTTAACAGCTGCGCTGGAGCTGTTTGGTACTCGGGTGGCGGAATGTTATAGTGTACATTGGTGAGCACCGTCAATATTCTTAGCATCTCAAAGTACGTTGACGAATGGATTGCACCTATTCGGTGGCGTAGGTAAGCCTAACAAAGTACTATGACTTGAATTACAATACTCTACGACACTGATGTATCATTCAGCACCACAGGGATCATAGTACCGAGCAATTCCTCTGGTAAGCACCGTATCAGTTCGTCTAGCAGCATTGTGACAAGTGTACCCTGCCCAGGATATCTCGAAGTCTCTCGGACATGCGGTGAATACTCGCAAAAATGGGTTATGGTGATAATGACATGCCGGCCTTGGTGATTCGCGAAAACAGAATCAAGGCCGCGGTGTCGAAATGGTCAGTGGGTTGTGTTCTCAACTTTGAGGCACATTTAGCGGACAGAATTGCGTCGCAGCGATTGTATACAATGTTAATCACCCCCTCAGCTAACTGATTGTTTTTTCTCCACCATCAAACACACATTCGGCTGCAAAATACCGTTCTTGACTTCTTCGTGAGTTGTTCGATGAGCGAGTATTTGATCATGCAGTGCGGGAGTGTTTCTATTGTGTAGTTAGATAACTTATTGTATGCTTGCAGTATGTACAACGTCTTTTCGTATTGGTATAAGCGTCATAAGGAAGAAGCCTCGTTGAAGTCATCTCCCTCAAGTCTCCTTCCTTCCGAAGTGTCCCGGCACCTGCCGGTTTATTCGCAAGCGGTCGCGTCTCTAAGGCGCCTTTGCCAACACACTCAACTCCTTACCGCCATCATCGCCAGACGTCAAGCTTTCGCTGTAAGTCGTCTGTTCAACCCATATAATCTATGCTCATATTTCCTTCACGCAGTTGGTCATCTCTACGGCTCCTATCTTCAACCTTCGCACTCGCAGTTACGGGCTTTTCAGCCGGTCTCTGTTTTTGCTTTCTTCATCCATCGCATTCGCGACTACGGGCTTTTCAGCCGGTCTTTGCGTGTGCCATTCTACTTGCCATAGCCCTTCGCCGCCAGCATCATTTCACGGAGGACTCGAGGTCCCTTATACTGAGATTAGACATTGGATTTAAACGGCGTATCCAAGGTGTGTATTATTCCCGTCAAATGCTGCCAGTTACTCACAACCCGTCATCTTGGGACATTGGTTACGCCAACAGATTACACAATGTCGTCAGGTCGATTCTCAGGCATGTGGTTTGAAGTGTTGCCGGAGGACCAGAGGCCGTCGAGATCAGAGCAGCCAGATTATGTGACGGGCAGGTATGTCGAGACATTTCTCCACTGTTTATGGCAGACCTGACGCACTTGTGCTAGTCAGGTACCCTCCGAGGCAGCTTCACCTCCTGAACATTACTTCGAGCGTGTTGCGGACGTTTTCAGTGCTCGCAAACCCCTGCGGGATGGAGTCACGCTGAAGGCAACGGATTGTCTTCGCTTCACGAAACATCCCAACCTCCACATGTGGTTCATATCAACCCCGAACTGCGAATATATTCCCGAACTCCCGAGGAAGATCTCACGCATCCAGTACTACGAGGACGGCATGATGGGCGCTCTGGAGTTCTTTAAGTGGCCGCAAGAGTATGATCACAACGCACCCTACGCTATCGCGTGCCCCGCCAACCCGGACCTCCTGTATTTTCCCACTCAGTCCTTCTTCAACGAGGACGTGAAGGGTGTTTTGCCACATTTCTCCGATAAGAAGGCACCATGGTTCCATATTTCCGGGAAAGATTTTGTCGTCACGGATGTCTTCCCGACTGGAGAGTATGGGAGGCTCACCGACATTGTGCTCAAGCGTATTCGCGAGGCCTTGCTAGAGATTATCAATCATATCCTCGACGTCATGGAGGAACTGAATGATGCCTCAGGGAGGGACACGTTGGACGCGATCAAATACGAGGCTGCCATGGAAGCTTGCGAGAACCTGCAAGCTCGCTTGCGATGCACGTATACTAAGCTGTTCAATGGTGACCTTACTCCGTTTGAAACGATACTTCTGTTCCGAGAGTTCCAAAGAGTTCTGCTTGCCTTGCGTGGATGGGTCATCTACGTCACCGTTCTTTGGCCGAGGATCAGGAATACCGCCAAGTCATACGAGAGGGACGTTTTACCAGTGAGGGGTCTCTTCTCGGACGATGAGGAGCTTGTGAAGACCATGTTCCGAATCGGCGTTCCAGTCTGGTACATCCGACACACGGCCACATTCTCAACTCGAACTACTATTGTTCGTAGCGTTGCTCCCTTGACTGCTCGGATGTCCTTCAGCGCCCTTTCTGTGATGCGTCTTGGGCAATTTAACATGAACGCACCATCCTGGAGGCGAAATATAGCAGAGGATCCTTCGACGTCTTCCCTGTTGGAGCGACTCGAAAGGGTCAGTGTCTCAAATCATGCACTCATTGCGCAGGTGCAGCGTCATCGACCGGAAATTGCAAGCATCCTGTTCAACCTTGCAAGAGAAGGCATGTTCAGCCTGGATCGAATTGCGACGTGTCCTTCTAAGGAGGAGATCGCCGCGCAGTCGGTATTGTTGGATGATCAGCTTGGATCGGAGGAGACAATGAATGCGATTGAGGAAGTGGAGAGAGACAATGAAGCCGCATGGCAAGGTGAGTGTGGCCGATTTCCTCTTTGGTACTTGCTAACATCTCATCGTAGGCAGCAACGAGAAGAGTGACAACGACAAGGGTGTCGCGAGTTCCGAAATACTGCCACCAGGTCTGACATACACCGCACTTGCTTTGAGCAGCAATGTACTGACGCCGAGTTAGATTTGTTGCAGGTTGGGGATGGGGATAGCTCTTCGGATGTCAGTGTAGATGAGGCAGGGCCCAGTGACAAACGCGGCACTAAGTTCGCGAGACTTACCCCGTCTTCTGGAGGAAGCTCCATGCATGCTGTCCCCACAATATCGATGACCACCAGGCCCTCATCGCGACAAAGTCAAGACCTGCCTCCTGCCACTCAAGCGTCCTCGTCAGCTCGAGTCCTAATCAAGTCTGCAGGCCGCCCCACTCCACGTCCTACATGGGCTCCTCCAGAATGGCCCGCGTGGCAATCTGTTGCTGATGCTTCCTATCTCGGAGACCGCCCCGACAAACGACTTCTGTACGCTTTGCCTCCCCCACATCTGTTTCTCTCCGAGTCGGGCAGCACCTTGGCTCGTCGAGCTCATAATTGGATTCGTATTCGCCCTTGGTGTATGAGGCAGGTCTTTCATGCCGCTGCTCACGGGATGGTTATGATGGTTTCCACCCAGTGGAAAGCTGCGTTGGAAGGGAACTACACTCGATTTATCAACATCGTTGATGGATATCCTCCCCAGTCATCTTCAGAGGATCTGGCGCGTCTTCCGGAACCGGCGAAACCGCCTCGGACTGGAACGTCTAACCAAAGGAAGCGGCGAAGCGACCTGAGGAAGAAAGCGCGGCAGCTGGCGCAGCAGGCCGATGTAAACGTTCGCTTTGGTGTCCATGCCGGGTTCAAGCCATACGACGCAACAGAACGTTTCAAGTGGGGTTCACGGCAACGGGAGCTTTCCCTTGACGATGTGGAGAGAGACGTGGAAGTGTTGAAGCAGATCATCTGGGAGCTTGCTCTCCTAAACTTCCGACTGGAAGTGCTCCAAGTGGACCGTCAACTCTGCCCAACGCTTTATCAAGAAAGTGCCGCCGACCGTGGTCTTGCCCGGTCAGCAGAAGTTGCTCATATCTGGTCGGCGTATGGATTCGTCGCTTGTCCCTGGGAGCGCCTCGAGGCGGAGTTTGATGATCTCACTGATCCATTGCCAAGGTTTCGAGGGAGGGCATTGAAGAGGTTTGCGCAAGTCATGACGCGGTGGCCTGGGGGGGAGGTGATGCAGAAGTTGTTGGACAAATACGGTGAGGTCACGGACAAGATTCTTGATGTCGCGGATGAAATTCCAGTTTTTTCCTTTTATTTGACGTCCGCCCACGGTGTTCTTCACCGGCTCCCCACACTCCCCCTTGTCATGCCTGAATCGGTACGCTGGGACGGTCCGACGCTCTGATCAACTCACAATATGGATTATCGTATAACCTTTTGTATGTAACAATCTGCACGCATATCTGCCTATCTGTACATGATCGTAGTGATCTCGCATTTGAAATGTAATCTCTGCTAAGTTTGCTTGGAAATTTACCGCATAATTCCGAGCCTCGTGCTAAGCTAACCTTTAGATTTGCGACGCAGGCGGTGATATGATTTGGTGGATGTTCCTTGGTTCCAGGTGGGTGATTTTCACAGTATAATCCGTTTTTCCTGGAGGTCGCTGAAAGTATCAACTAGAACCCCTTCCCCCCCTCCGCTCCTTGCGCTAGATGTCATGGAGAAGCAGACCAATGCAAGACAACCGCACGTATCCTCATCATCTGGTGTCCCTCGACTCGTCCCCGCAGAGCAGCTTCGCAAGGCGAGGCGTGCACCTCGGGGCACAGCAAAAATGCTCAAGGATGATGTCCCAATCTTTGTTGGACCCCGAGGCAGCTTCAGTTTTACCAGTACTGCACCCAGACGGCCAACGACAGGTTCGAAACCATCCCACTCTGAGGTCATCGACAGTCCGGACCCGGCATCTAACATAGAACCTGGCGTTGAGCATGAATCGCAGGATCAGGGAGGGTATATTTTCGACATTGGTCAGACCTTTGTGGAACAAATCGAGTCAGACACACGAACGACGAATCGGAAGAAGAAGGAGCGGCAATGGTTTACTTGGCAGGTCGAAACCATTCCCCGCCTTGTGAAGCCTTACTTGCGTCTCGTCCGGGAAACCAACTATCTACGCCAACGGTCGCCGACAATGTCCACTCTCGAGCACGCTCCTGACTGCTCAAAGGTCATCCGTCCTCTAAGCATATTGTGCGTTTACTTTGAAAGTAAGTGGTCCAACAGCATCTTGAGTAGTTAACTCAGTTCTCTCTTTAGCTATAGAGCAGATACGGATAGGTGCATGCCCTTGTCAACCTGCAGCAGATCAATTGGTTGCGCGAGGTTTGTTCCCTTGTAGTCCCGTTTACCCGACTTTGGCGGTGGATATCGCGCAGCTCGAATTTGTCCGAGAGCTTTTTCTCCGGCAAGCACCAAACGTTACTGCGTGGTGCAGTGCGTTGGAGGCTTTCTTATTACGCCGGAATTTCAAGCTGGAATCTCAGGTACAGTTCTCAATGAAGATCTAATGGCTATTTCCTGACCAACGTTTCTGTGAACCTCAGGATACCTTGCGTCAACGCTTCACGAAGGCTCTTCAGTGGTATTCGCTCCTTGTCACACTCGCTTCCAGACATGTGCAAGAGAGTATCGATGCAAGCAAGGTGGTCATTCTGGGGCGCGCAACTCGACAACTTTACCCAGAAGAAAATAGAACCCATGATCCATCCGGAACCGACAAATGTGACACTGACAATAGCTCGGTGTCACTATTGGCATCGTCGCCGACCCTCGTTTCATCGTCGCCCTTACTTGGAGTACCATTGCTAGAAGGCACCATGTCTCCGCCCTCGCTGCTTTCTTCATCTCCAACTGTGCATCCCTTATCTCCACTTCCACTGTCCTCCCCACCTCTTCCGTCCTCCTCACCTCTTCTGTCCTCCTCACCTCTTCCGTCCTCTCCGCTTCCTCCGTCCTCTCCACCTCTTCCGTCCTCTCCACCTCTTCCGTCCTCTCCGCTTCCTCCGTCCTCCCCGCTTCCTCCGTCCTCGCCAGGAGGTATCACGTCGTCTGCGCCGCTCATGCCTTCATCCCCGGCCGTGAACCCGACATCCGCCCCCGTCGTAGGACCCAGCCCTCCTCCCACGAGATCACCCCAACCGATTATGAACATTGTCCCCGGATCCTGTTGCGTCAAGGGCGATGATGGTGAACTATATCCATCTCTTGATCTCCAACAAGCCTGTCCGGTATGCTTTGCGCCACAGATATATCAGAAGATGCGCAAGATGGGTTACTCTCAGTAAGCTATTCATGCCACATGATCTTGGAGAGTATCTGATCGTGCACGCAGTGCGCAGATCATGGCAATGCTCGATGCCTGTTTCGGACAAAAACGCCGGAGGACTGCGAACTCTCAATACGACGCGCACCGGACACATCCAAACACCTCGTTTCTAGACCCAGTGTTTGTAGCAGAAGTTGCCCGATTGGTGGAAGAGGAGCGGGCAAATTCAAAGAAAAAGGCTAGGTCAAAGTCAGTCGCTGCGGAGGATACAGATGAGATCGAGGAAGGAATGAAAATTCCCAACTCTGTTCTGGACGGCTGTGGCGAGTCGTTCAAGGCCGCTGACGAGAAAAGAGTAAAGGCGAGCACACAGTACTTCTCTGATACTGGCTTGATGGCTCTCGTGTGCCGCCATGATCGTGTTCTGTGGATGGTCAATATGACGACTCCGGGGGAGAAGCAATTTTATGCTATTGCTTTGATTCTTCAATTGCTGATGCATCTTCCTCCCGACACAACAATAGGGCTGCTGTACGACATTGCCTGCCAATTCGAGCGGAGTCTTCGGCTTCACGGGTTCCTTGGTGACCAACTGCGACGTTTTGTGTTTGCCATCTCCGTATTTCATGCCTACGGTCACGAATGGCCATGTCAACTGATGTACCACCCAAGAAAATGCCTCGGGTACGGTCTGACAGACGGCGAGGGTTGTGAGCGTACCTGGGCCATCTTGCAGAAGTTGATTCCAGTGTTACGAGTATGCGGGGTAAGTCTCATGGTCTCTCTTTATCCGGCATTCGTTGAACTGATCCCCACTTGTGCGTAGTACTATCAACGCTTATTTATACTTGACGATCAGATCCAGCATAACCGTGCTCAATCTCTACTACAACTGGCAGCCTGGCTCACTCGGAAGTGGGAATTGGCGTATGCAAAGCGAGAAGAGAAGCGGGCGGAGTTGAAGAAGATCAGAGAATGTGGTGCAGATGGTTTGGAGGATGAGGCGTTGCGTGCAGAGTACAAGAAGCAGGTCCGCGCACAGACAAAGCCACTAGCTCGTGAGTACTGATAAAAATTCAGCATATCTTGCCTGAGGAAATGCCCGCAGGTCGTCACCGAAATGCTGGGAAGGAAATGATAGAGCTTGTTGTCCAGTTAGACGGGAACATTGAGAATCTTAGCGAGGAGATCAAAGATGTTGATAGGAAGATGGACGCGCCTGGGACTACCGCTGAAGATTTGGTGCTACTCACGGCGGAAAGGCGTAGGCTTTCTCAGAACCTTAGAACCCGAATGGACCGCCGATCTGTGCTAGCTGCTCGGATTGGCGTACATGGCAAATCCGAACTTGGTTTGCTGCGGTACAAAAAGTTCATCAACCACCGTGTCAACGCATTCGCATTGCTCAGTAGGATACGTCACAAAATGCGGGGTCGACGATATGAACTGGACCGTCTTCATCGTTCGACCACTTCGGCAGTCAATGGTTGGTGTTCGCATTTTATCATTCTATCATTAACTAACACAATCGAATAGAGCAGAACTTGAAGAGTCACATCTCAGTGTCTGTGACAAGACGTCAGGCGACGGTATCATCACTGACCAAGAAGTACAACGAGCTGTGTCGTCAGATGAAAGCCATGATTGCAAAACGCGAGGCTCCCCCCAAAGCCCTCCCGCCATTGGAGATAGACCTCAAAGGACTGTTCAAGCTTGACGTTGATCACGACGTGTGGCAGAACCGAGGTTTCGAGGACCACGAGGAAGAGGAGGCCCCACGATGGCTCGCAGATGATAACGTCAGGGCTGGTATCCTCTGCATGATGGAATTAGATCGATGCGACGAGGAGTTGGAGCGATTAGGGTGGGAGAGATGTGCGATACAAGAGTGGTTCATGGCGGAGTGGGACTCTTTGAAACTGTGCATCACAATGGGTAAGTCATTCAACTGGAATTTTGTGATAGATATTAATGCATTTCTCCAGCGCATGATGACGATGTGATCTACCAGTTGCAGATACGACAGAACAGTCTCTTAGACATCCTGATTTCATGGCGTCCCCGCATTGGTCGTATTGCGCCTGCGTACATGATGCCAGAGTCCTGGGGTCCAAGCTGGTCGGAGGAAAGAGCTCGACGGATCTTCCGCGAAGTAGGGAGTTGGAAGGATGGCGATGCGACGAAGGACGGATTCGACAACTCAACCCTTTTGGATGCATCGCAAAACGAAACCGAGTTACTCAAAGATGATATCACAGGAGACGACGAAGATTACTATGATGGTGAGGAGGCTGATGCAGCGCTGATGGATGAGTTACAGACTGCGGTAGAACAAAGCTCATACATTGAGGAGAGTGATGACCCTGTAGGACTTTCTATTGCAGCGGAGACGGAGCTATCTTGGATGATGGGCTTAGAGAGTTTGGAAGCAACCCCTCGGAGAAAAAGGCTACGGACATCATCTGATGAGTAGTCAAGTAATTAACAAGTCTCCAAATGCAGTATCGGATTTATCTTAAAATGCATTGCGTTATGAATGAATAGATTTGCAACCACAGCTGATTTATACGGCTGCCTGTCAGATTCTGAGTTGGATGCATAAGTCACCATATCGCACTCGTCAGCGGTGGGCGATGGAGATATCCCACCTCGTCAGCGGTGGGCGATGGAGATATCCCACTCGTTAGCAGTGGGGTTAGGCGATATCCCACTCGTCAGCGGTGGGCGGTGGAGATATCCCACCTCGTCAGCGGTGGGTGATCGCGATATCCCACTCGTCAGCGGTGGGCGATGGAGATATCCCACCTCGTCGAAAGTGGGTGATCGCGATATCCCACTCGTCAGCGGTGGGCGATGGAGATATCCCACCTCGTCAGCGGTGGGTGATCGCGATATCCCACTCGTCAGCGGTGGGCGATGGAGATATCCCACCTCGTCGAAAGTGGGTGATCGCGATATCCCACTTATCAGCAGTGGGGTATGGCGATATCCCACTCGTCAGCGGTGGGCGATGGTGATATCCCACCTCGTCGAAAGTGGGCGATCGTGATATTCCACCTCGTCGAAAGTGGGTGATCGCGATATCCCACTCGTCAGCGGTGGACGATCGCAATTGCCCTCATTCTTCAAATTGGTCAACTGTCGCTTGAGGATGTGTGGTGCTTGCCAGACGGCAGTGGACCTGTTTGCTGAACAGATAAAGAGATATAATAGTTCATCTGTTTTATGAGTGGGAGTATACCTCCAAATAACCAAGGGAAGTTTATCAATTTCAGAGTGGATGTGCCATCAGCTCTCAAGGACATCATCATTTTATAAGTGGTCACCTGTGGATAATGCATGACATTCACTCTATCTACCATGTGTACTTAATGACCAAGTAGGTTCAACCAAGACAATGACTGGCATCCCACTGAAGACAATATTTAATGCAGTCACAGTCATTGATTAAAGTGTCATATTCAGTCAGGCTGCAGCATGGGTTTCATTGAGATAAATCATGCCTAAACAACTGTTCCTCACGAGTATGTAGTGTCCCTATTTACTTCCGTTCATATATGTCTGCTACAAGATTGGTCCGAGGCCGGTGAGGGGTATCTTTTTGCGGAGGAGGGACCCCTGGCACCGTGGATAATGGTCGGTGGGAGATGGCCAAACAGGTGATGGAAGTGGGTGAAGGACGACGATCATCCATTGCCCACGATCACCCACCGAAGTTCACCCATGTCCCAAACATTTCAGGTGGGTGAAGAAAATCATATCAGTTAGGTGCTACCCCTACACGTTATATAGGGTCTACTAGGTATACAGGGGGGTACTCTGAAGTGGTGCAGTTTGTTAAATGGCAGGGGCAGATGGAGCCGTTGTCTGATGATGTGCGTACCTGATCTAACTCACTTCTGGATCGGTTTCATGCCTGACGACAGTATTGTTGTAGACGTGGGTCCTCTTCCCGTTAACGTTCCATAAAATTTAATGACCTCCGGGCACAGATGTACCAGAATCATTCGATTCAACGAATGTTTGGTTGTGCTTCTGGAGCTGGTAGCAGCATGTACGTCTCATACCTCACCTCCTAGATCTTCACGATCTGATTGAGCGCATGGCCAGTATTCATGTCGCTTCGACTGTACGCAATTTGGTCGACCAACCGATGGGTATTCATTGGTATATTCGTTCTCGGGCTGGTGGAACCCATTTGCAATATCGTGCGTTACCACCCCTTGAACCTTGCAGAGTGCTAACGATGGTTAACAGTATAACTTTAGTGCGATGCATATCGTGAGCATTCCTAACGTCGTAGGCTGCGGACAATACGCAATCCCCTCCAACACCCATGCGGTATTGTACGTCACAACAGCCTCTCTTCTGAAATTGAGCATCGAACTCACTCCGTATACTTATTCCAGTTGTGAGTGCAATGGTCTTTCCAAATATCACTGCAGTTGGTCTCAACAGACGGCGGTACAGTGAGCAAATTCGGGCCAAGCTGGGCTATTGGGTCGCATGGACTGGTCCTCGTTTTGACGTGGGTCAAGACCGCTGGAATCGCATGGACCTCTATGCAACTCAAGATGAAAACGTCTATGGGTTACCTACTCCTCCGCGACGGAAGTGTTTATTTCGTGTATGTGTTACCTCGTTGGCCTCTACACGCGTGGTTGCTTATCGAGCTTCGCCAGACTCTTGTTTATTCTAAATATATTCTTGGCTCTTCAGCCTGTTTCGGTATGTCGAGATGTTAATGTCTCAAGAATCCACTGACCTCTACCTGCTAGGCACTCAACACCGCTGCTGGCGCAATGGCGGACGTGTATGTTACTACCCGCTCTTTCGCTGAAAGTACCCACTGACTTTTACTGCGCAGCGCTGTCTCCATTCTCATCTCACACTTTATCATTAACCTCCGACGCGTGTACTTTTTCACCAAAGACGAGACATGGAATGGACCTTCCATGTCCTCCACCTTGCTCTTTACAAGGACCCTGACAGGAAACCTTGGTGCACCGCTCAGTTTGCCCACCAGTATACCTGCAGAAACCGGCCGCAACCCCGGGCACCACCCAACGGTGCGGCAACTCCGGAAGAGTCTGGACCTAGTTGCGGTGGAAGAGTGGGTAGAGGATGCCAGCGAGGAGAACGGGAGGGTGACGTATGCGAGAGAGCCAATATTGGTTGGGCTTTCGTTGAGCTTGGGAGAGACTTCGGACGAGTTCCTTCGGTCTGTATGAGTTTACGACCATCGGAAGACTTCGGACTGCTTCATATAGTCCTCACAGAAATCCTTAATGGGCAAAATTTGAATGACTCGGGGCATGAACTGCGTCATGAATGCATGAAGAGTTGCTTGCACAGAATCACCAATCATGTACCAAATCGTTTTGCGGTGACGGTGTCCGAGGGCGAAACAGTCCCGAACTCAACCCGGATGAGGATCGGAGGTCACCGGAACGCTTCCCCCTAGCCAATCACAGCATGGCGCTTATACGCATCTTACAGAGCAAATGGGCGCTTGAGGGTGGGCATTACCGCGTCTGACCTTGATCAGAGTAGCACATCCCGACAGTCGTCTTTGTCTATAAAGTCGACCATTTTCCCTCGGACAATGCTCTTTCATTCTCTTCCACGCTCTCCTCGCCACACTTTTACCTGACATTGCCTCGCAACATGGACTTTCTCGCCGAAAAGCTCGGTGACAACAGCGCATCCCGTGTTCTCATCACAGTCCTCCAACCCTCACACCCTGCAGCAAAGTCCAAACGTCATCATCATCGGCTCGCAACATGGCCCGCATGGGCTAGTCGTTGGCTAGGATATCGCGCGAAACCGCCACCGAAACTGTCCAAACCCCTCATTTGGTTCTGGACATTCATCGGGGCGTTTGCTGGGCTTGCAGTGCTGCAATCTCTCTTCCAGTACTCGTCTTATTTCTCGTCGAGGAGAGTTCCAGGGATTATTGCCAGTTTTGTACGTCTCTTCTTTTCTCCGGCCTCATCGTGTGCTCACGACCTGCTGAAGGGGGCTTCGGCGACCCTCATCTATGGCGCGATCGACTCTCCACTCGCTCAGCCCCGAGCTCTCGTTCTCGGTCACTTCCTTTCCGCTCTCATGGGCGTTTGCATCACCAAGTTGTTCGAGACCATGACGGACAAAATGCACTTGGAAGAGGTCCGATGGATTGCAGGGTGTCTCTCTGCTTGTGTCGCCATTGTGGTCATGCAAATGACCGAGACAACACATCCTCCGGCAGGTGCGACTGCTCTGCTCGCTGCCGTTAACGAACCTATATATGAACTGGGATGGTGCGTCCGTTTAACACACAATCTGACGGACGTCATGCTGAAGAATTTATTGCAGGTACTACCTCCCCATAATCATTCTCTCTTCAATCCTCATGCTCGTCGTCGCTCTCATCATCAACAACATCCAACGTCGGTACCCCGTCTTTTGGTTCAGACCCATCGTCGAACCCTCCGCCCCTGTCTCACCCGCTCTTGGCGGGCCCCAACCCGACGATCCCGACGCAGCAAACCCCGATGCGTCCCAAAACGCGTCCAACTCGTCGTTACCCGCCGCTTCTTCCAGCTCAGCGTCGGTGCACGACCGGTCCCAGGAGAAACGGAAGCTT
The DNA here is from genome assembly GCA_021029105.1 of Cristinia sonorae. Taxonomy (NCBI): domain Eukaryota; kingdom Fungi; phylum Basidiomycota; class Agaricomycetes; order Agaricales; family Stephanosporaceae; genus Cristinia; species Cristinia sonorae. The sequence goes on along the minus strand of JAEVFJ010000074.1, from coordinate 5,799 downwards.
GGGTCTGCTGAGGGAGGCGATTTAGTTGCGAGGATGGTATGAGAAATGGCGGGATTCTGACTGAAGCGTGGAAGGGACAGGTGACGGAAGGGGCTGAATTGACTTTTAGCTTTTCCCTCACCCCGATTCCCACCGCAAAACGACACGTTCTTGACGTTCAACACGAAACATGATACCATATCCCACGGCCATTCGCCTGTTAATTCACTTCTGTTGTACATTATTTCCGCACTTCGCTCACCAGTGACTGAACGGTTTGTGCTCGTAATAACGCCATATTGCGCAGTGAAGCTTGTGATCTGGTCTGATCTGTGCGTACAGTCCGTGCGTGTTGCTTCACTATTTACTACTCAAGGGATACTTGCTCACCCGAATTTTGGTCTAGGAGATCTGAGAGCATTTACGACACCTCAACATTGAATAGCTCCCCGAGTGTGATCACACAACCGACCACTGGCAGAGCGAAATGTTTTTGCTCCTCCCTGATCCGAAGGTTCTTTCCTCTCAGATCTCAGGCTCACTCCCCAGCCAACCAACAAATTCGAAGCAACAGTCATTATCCTGGTCCATAATACATACTAATGTAGGTTCATACCCCTCCTCTGTCGGAGTGGCAGAGTCAAGATACTAATGGATGTATGCAGGGATTCACTTTCACCATGCCAGTGGAGAAAAGTACGGCACTAGCAGCGAGTATGTTGTGTTGATCATTATATCTGATGTGCCCATGTTGCTCATAGTACATATCCCGGAACTCTCGTCGTCCACCCTTAGTAAACGCAACGGTGAGTCCTGAGGACGTCGTATTTCGACTGCAAACAGCTTACTAATATCGGGGGATCCAGGTACAGTTGCAACTACCAACGGCGGGCGACAGATGGTTAATGATACAGTGTGCATGCTGCATCTAGCTCTGCTAATGGCAAACTTCATCAGTCAGTCAGTCTGGGACAGTGATATTCTTGTATTGAGACGTGATCCCACAGATCTTTTGAGCTTCTTCGCCGTGACCAAGTTCTTGGTAGACTGAGACTCGTCTTGACACCAACGCGGGCTGTTGCGACGATCAGGATCACGGGTCAATTTACGTTTTGGGCGATAGTAGCAGGAGCTTTTGACCCCGACGGCCTTCAAGTTCTGCTGAACTCACTTCCAACGCATTGCAAGTTATACGGAACCCAACGTGATGTACGGCCAGACTTGAACTGGTATGGCTTACAGACCTGACAAGCGTTACTTACCAATCCTGCCATATTCAGTTCCATCCCACAAATCGTTGACGACACTTCACGGGCTACCTTGTCGCTTGACCCTGAAGCGGTTCATCTATTGCGAACAGTTTCTCTCATCGCCGTCGGTGCTGTTAATTAACCCTCCCTGCATACTGTGATTGCTCACCTGAAAGCCGCGGCGTGATAAATACAGCAGTAACGTTTGTCAGTCCCTCAAACCATAGGATGACTTTCGCAGACTTGACCCAAAATGAGGTGCTCATGGCTGCTCTAGTCGGCGGTTGCGCAATGGTCACGTACCGAGTCTACGCAGTGACGCGGAAGGCTCCTCTCCCGCCTGGCCCCAAAGGGTGGCCCATCATAGGAAACCTGCTTGACGTACCGAAGACCTTCCAGTGGCTCAAGCACGCAGAGTGGCATAAGCAGTACGGCGAGTTCACTTTCTTACCCTCCACACATCGCAGGGACTCACCTACCAATATACAGGTCCGATCGTTTCCCTCAACCTTCTTGGCCACACCATCATATACCTACACAACGCTGACTATGTCAACGAGATCAGCCAGAGACGACATGCCGCGTATAGCCATTCCCCCAAGTGGGCGATGTTGTGTGAGATGGTTGGCTGGGACCGGATTACTGTCTTCATGTCGCCCGATGCGGTATGGAAGGAGCATAGGAAGAACTTCAGCAAGCTGTTTGGATCGAAAGCAGCGGTGGCGAAGTTCTATGGCGTCGAGATGTTTGAAGTGAGGCGGTTCATGCGTAATATCTTGAGGGAGAAAGACAAGTTGCAGGATCACATCAGATAGTGCGTTGTTTCCTGGCATCAGCCCATCGTCATCTGAAAGAGTTGCTCATGCGTCATCCTAGCTGGACTGGCTCCTTGTCACTGAAGATCGCGTATGGGTATGAAACGAAGGCTGGTCACGACGAATTCGTTGAGCTGGTGGACGAGACTATGCTTCAGTTCAGTGTGCTGAACGAACATCACCGCTATCTCGTCAACTTCTTGCCCTGGATGAAGTACCTCCCGGCATGGTTTCCCGGTGGCGGATTCAAGCGTACAGCTGAAATATACCGGAATAGCCTCACGGAAATGATTGATACGCCGTTCAAGATGGTCCAGGAGCAGCTGGTAGGTTTTTACCCTGCAGCGTTATGAAATGATGTCACGCAGCTCATTGTCTTTTGGTGACCAGAAATCTGGTGCGGCCAAGCAATCATTCACATCGGATATTCTATGCGCAGAAGACTACACTGAGGAGCGAGAATTTTCACTGAAGACGAGCGCCGCGTCGATCTACGCAGGTGGTGCCGATACAGTAAGCCGTCGACCAACCAGCCTTTCTAATTATCTTAGACATATTTTGACATGATTTGTACTTAAGACTGCTGGCCAACTCCACGGGATCCTCTTACTCATGCTGCTCAACGAGGAGGTCCAGAAGAAGGCACAGCAGGAGATTGACGCAGTCATTGGTGCAGAGCGTCTTCCAGACTATGGTGATCGGGTGAACCTTCCCTATGTTGAAGCTTGTATCACAGAGGCCATGCGTCTCCATACGTTGGTTCCGTTCGGTAAGCTCCTTACACTTCGTTGCCTTCTTGGAACGGACTTGTAACAGCATTTATCCTAGGTGGGGTCCGTGTTGTTCTTGAGGATGATAACTGTAATGGGTACCTACTTCCAAAAGGCGCCATCATCATGCCCAACATCTGGTATGTAATATTGCACGCGAAGCCGTCACATACTCAACACTGCATACCAGGGAGATCTTGCATGACCCGAAGACTTACCCCAATCCTCATGAGTACATCCCTGAGAGGTGGTTGGTGGAAAACCCACCGATTCATCCTCGCGAATTCGCGTTTGGGTTCGGTAGGAGGTGCGAATTCGTGTTCATTGTCTCCAGAGTGCCATTTAGCCCTGACATATCTTTTGTCGCCAGAAGTTGCCCCGGGATGCATCTCGCGGACCATTCACTGTGGCTGGCCACAACAATGTTCCTCGCGCTGTTTGATATCAAGCCAACAGAGGGAAGCCCGACATTCTTTGACTACTCCGATAAGGGCGTTTTGAGTGGATTGCCAATCTGGTGAGTCCCTTTTGGGATATCGGGTCGGGGAGAACTGGCATGATGTCCGGCTCATAATGCCTTTCTTGCAGTCATCCCAAACCGTACAAGTGTGACATCAGAACTAGAAACCCCAAGACCGAAGCCTTGATCCTTTCTTTTGACAACGAACTGTAACGGGTCAATGTTTTCTTTCGCTTTTTTGGGACATTGCCACGGATTCATAGCTAGAATGGGGGGACTGCGCGGAGGGTGCTGTTCATTGTATTATGAACACATGGAAATTTCACTATTACAATGAAGTGAAGTCCACGGATCCCACAACCCGCCTTAAAACGCGGCGAGACCCTGCATGGCCTCTTCCCAAGGCCTCTCCTTCCCCTTGGGGATCACACGAATATGCCGTGGATCCCAACATCCCTGTCCTCCCGCAATTCTATCCAACCAGTTAAGCTTGACCTCTGCCGCTTGGTGATCGAACGACGATGTGTCCCAGTACATCGTCGCACCCTTGAACGGTGAGATCTTCAGGACGTGGAGCCGGCCACTCGTATCTTCTGCACCGATCCTCTCGAGCTGAGACGCAACGGAGGTGTACAGATATTGCGTGTTGTCGTACCACAGAGTCCTGGAAGCCGCCTGGGCGATGATGCACTGCTGTAGAGTTTTGGGGAAGCCAAAGTTCTCCGGCGTATTCTGGCTGAGAACGTCTAGCGCGTCCACCAGATTGCCGTTCGGGCGGTCTTGAGCTACGCCATTGATGCGCAAGTGAGTCAGCTTGGGTGCGATGCGTGTGATGCATGCATCGATGTTGTCAGGAAGACTGTGGTAAGACGCGATGTGAAGACGTTCAAGTCGTGGGGCCTGCAAGGAATGAGTGAACGCAGAGGCAGATACGCTAGCGTAAATTGTCAACTCGCGGAGAGCTGGAAGCTCCACCGGAAGGAGAGACTCCCAGTTCTCGACGCTGCACAGCGCGAACATCTCCAAATCCGAGGCAATGAGGCAAAGGATTCTCTCGATCCTGCATGCATTCGTCGGTGGGAGCCGTGTTTCACTGATGCTTTCTATGGAGGGGAGGTTGACGTAGAGGTGCTTCACCCTGCGAAGTTCGTGGGGCGTATCTTCAAGCCTCTGCAGAAGTCTGTCAATCTGCGCAGCCGAGTGGACTGAAATACTCTGGAATCTATGCGGCAGCGAAACGGCATGGAAGGCCTTTGAGACGGAGGCGAGTGAGCACCCAGTGAGGCCTCCATCCGTGCATGCTCTAGAGAATATGTCGTCCACGATTTCCACTGGACAACGATCCATCTGGTTTGGTAAACATATTGGGGATGTTGAGGGTGCTTTATGGGCTGCTGCTAACTCCTATTCATAGTCTCGGTCCCTCGCTCAGACGAGATGGACTCCTCGAATCGGTCGGATCGTCCCCTTGCTCCCTATGGTGAGAGGGCCTAGATTCAGCCCGGATAATCCCAATGAGCGGGCCAAGCCTGTCTTGAGGTCTTTCCTAGCAGTCCCGCGCAAGGTGGTACATGTTTTGGGGCTGAGGATGGCGGATGGAAATGGAGAATCGGAAACACGCGGGACTAGGAGCAAACTAAGAGCCTTAAATTTAAACGATAAATTTCTTGACGGAACCAGATCTCCACGGTAATCTAATCTGTCCTTATTATCCAGATCTAATCAGGTACTGATACTGCTGAACTTGATCTAATCTATCCACTTAAATGGCTGGGCGGGGCGAGGTTTCCGCTTTGAAGTTGGAACGTTATCACGACTTTGTCCAAACTCTTTTGCCACCGTTTCTGACGACGAGCTCAATGTCCTTGGGTAAGCGTCTCTCAGTCTCAAGCATTCGCAGTAACTCGCCTCTGTCGTTCGCCGCCGCACCAAACGCAGACGCGGAGGGGTGGACAAAGACATGGTCTGAAACATTGGCGAAAGGTGCGTCTTGCTATTAGTTCAAGTCTTAATAAGTGTTGACCGACCAACGCAGATTTAATTGATTGCCCTGTCGTGTCGGTGGACGCAGAGACTACAGTTGAAGAGGCGTGTGAGGTGCGTCACAGTGTCACTTTAGCTGACATTGCTGCTCACCCCGTCATGCAGATTCTACTAGCAAAAGACGTCCTATGCCTGACCGTAACTCGTTGCGCGAAGTCGTCGTCCGAGACACCCGATATTGAACTGTTCGACGTATGTCTTACTATACTCCCCCGTTACCCGCCGTTGAAGCTTTGCCACAGTTCTCCGACGTCAATGCTTTCCTCACACTCGCCGCAACACAGCATCGATTCACGCCTGAGGAACTGTTGGGGAAACCCCGGATACAGCAGATAGTCGCTGCTGCCAAAGCAGGCCGCGTGCCAGTGCACCTTGTCAGCAGTACGTCGGAGTCACCTCACCCCCAGTTCCGTCCAGTCTGATCCTTACTTTTAAACGCATCCTTTACGTCACAGACTTGTCCGAGAAGAACCCAATTGAAA
>JAEVFJ010000073.1:0-61854 GCA_021029105.1 Cristinia sonorae | reverse complement strand
TTGCAATGACCGACTACAACTCCCAAGGCAGAACTAGGCCGTACAATGTGATGGACTTGAACAACTGCCGTTCCCATCAGTCTATTACACTTGTCTGTCAAGAGGCTCTACATACGACGGAACCTTGATTATTCAAGGCTTTTCCACTACTCATTTGCAAAAGGGCTTGAACGGTGAGCTAAAAAGGGAGTTCAGAGATTTAGAAATGCTTGACGAGATCACTAAGCTCAGGTTTCATGAGACACTGCCCAAGAATGTATACGGCGAGTCCAGAAATGCACTTATATACTCCTACCGGGCTGTGGTAGGTGAGAAACATGTTCCCCGCTGCCATTCATGAGCAGCTTGCTTGGAATGCAGAGCATAAATATGTAGTGGATGAAGTCACTGATGAGAACATGTTTAACTACGAGTATATTGATGGCAAAAACAAAACTTCATCTGACAAGTCCAAACCCAGAGCACCTTCAAGAAAAAAACAAGTGACTGTCCAGAACAAAGCAGACATGACTAAGTATGTTCCTGCAAAGGGCTCTCAGCCCTTGAAAGCTGTCAATATTGCTGCTCCTAAATCTGATCCTGAGACTTCTATGCCTGTTGCAGCCAAATCAAAGCGCAAATTTGAAGAAGACTTGGAACTCTCTGAGCATACAAAACGACCAAGACTGGAAACCTCGGACATTGCAAATAATGATCTTGTGCCCATTGGCTTTAAATGGTCGAACCAGAGCTGCGCCTATGACAGTTTGTTCACGATTCTGTATCATGTATATGTCACATCTCCAGAGGTGTGGGCTACATATGTGTCTCCGCAAAACAATTATCTGTGTCTGTTTGAAGACTTGTGTAAAGAAGTCCAAGGGGGAGACATGTCTATGGAAAAAATGAGGGCCCAACTGCGAACTGTGCTGAACAAGTCCAACTTTGAATACTTTCCCCTCAACCATGTAGGCACTTCTATTGATGAACTGTGCGCTGAATTTCTCCGTATGCCCTCAGAGTATTTGCTGTGCAAAAGGGGGTGTAAAAAGTGCGCATTCAATCTGAGAGACAAGTGTATCAGTCAAGTTGGCTGGGATTGTAGCATCAACAACTGGAACAATTATCCTAGAAAACTAGGGTCATACAAAAACCGCAGTCCTCAAGACTGGATCAAAGTTGCCTCGTGTCACAAGATTGAGCAGAAATGTGGCATGTGCAGCAGAAAGATATTCAGAAGACTGATATTCAGTGAAGAAATGCCCATGTTTGTGTTTGTAAATGTCAGCCCAGTTGAAGTTCTAGTCACACCCAGTATCCAGCTCAACAACCAACAGTATGTACTTAAAGGTCTGATCTACCTGGGCAGTGAGCATTTTGTATGCCGAGTAATTGATGCTCAAGGAAAAGTCTGGTACAATGATGGCATCGAGACTGGCAGACTATGTATTGAGGAGGGAAACTTTGTAAATGCCGATTCAACATATTTTCTCAAAGCTAAAGGCAAGCGGTTGTCCACTGTAATTTACATGAAGCAGTAAATAGTACTTTACTTATAAAAATGTATGTATAAAAAGTTCAATATGATCTACTTGTAAATAGACTTTTAAGCAGGACTTAGAAGCTCTATGAATTGCACAATTTTTAGAAGTGCTATACTTCTAGAAGCTGTGCAATTCTTAGATTTTCAAAATGTTTTGACACCAGGAGTATATCTTACAGAAAAAAGGAACACTCAGAGTATATCTTACTCAGGAATCGTACCTGCCGTTTATCGGCCCATTAAGCCAAGTATAAGAGTTCATATAGGTTATGATTTTTAGAGATACTCAGAACAAGTGATTACAAGGAGGGAGTGACAGTAGAGAGCCCTGGAATTGCTGGAAAGAAGAGTTTCCCACGGTTAACAATAGCGCCAATAGTACTGATTGTATTGATCAATACAAACCATTTTCCCACGGTTTGGGCACTTTTTTCTGTCCGCTCACGGTTGCTGCGCCTGTTTTCAGGCAAGAACAATTCTTCTTCGTTTCACTCAGGAATCGTAATCTAGGTGGAAACTTAGCAGCAATTGCACAAACAGAGGTGTAAAGACAAATCTTCCTTGGTCAAAACCACAACATCTTGAGCAGGGGGCAATTTGTAGACTGTGTTGTAGTGGACCTCTTGTACTTTAAAATATTTAAAAAGTTCAATATGATCTACTTGTCAATAGACTTTTAAGCAGGACTTGGAAGCTCTATGAACTGCAAAAATTTCAAAAGTGATATCCCTCTGAAAGTTGGGCAATTCTTAGAATTTCAAAATGTTTTGATACCAGGAGTATATCTTACAGGGAAAAGGAACACTCAGAAGTATATACTACTCAGGAATTGTACCTGCCGTTTATCAGCCCATTAAGCCAAGTCAGTGGTGGACCCCCCAGCAATATATTGCATCCACATTTCAAACCATTTTACTTTGCAGGCATTCCTGTTAGTAAATCAGTTTTGAACAGTTTTACCCAATGACTGATCCAACAAAATTTTACTTCCTGAACAGAATTAAACTGTAAACTTTGCAGTGATTGCCCACAGCGTAAAACTATTTAAATTGGTTTTACATAGTGGTATCTCCTACATGGTTTTACTTTTTTTTATCTGTTTCTATCTTTTGTAAAGTTTTACCCAGCAGTCTATTAGTTTTACATATTACTAGACAGCCACTAATAGCGCATAAAGAGCACCACATCTATGGGCATTTGTTTTACAAGGTGGATGATCAGGCCTTGGATGCAGATGGTAACAAACTGAGCAGGAACATAGTCAGGGTAAGTGCTTCCACCGTCCTCCTCAGTGCTGACAATCTTACAATCACACCAGCGGATATCCAGAACCGCTGACAGCGAGAGCGCAAGAAGCGACACGACTTGGAACGCTGATCATGCCAAAGCAAACACTGAATGAGTGAAGGAAGCAGTTGAAAAGGTAGATGCAGTCCATTTCAAAAGATATATTAACCGCTAATTCATCAAGGTTCGCTATCGTTTTGATCTTTGAGTTCACTTCTCAGGCTCCATGCTATCTTCTCCGCGTACCAAGAGCTTAAAAAAACAAATGGTTGCGGACTTCATTTGCAGGACTCAAACACCGCTCGTGATTCTCCACGAGGTTCGCCGTGTTGACGTTATGTGAGTTATGCAGCCTGAACTGACATTTGCCTGACCGCTATTGACACTCGCCCGCGCAGAAACTGGATACATTCATCAGAAAGTGACCACCGAGATCACCTTACTGTTGAATGGCAGGTTAATAATGGCAAGAAATTCCAGTTCCATATAGTCATGGTGAGGTTCTGAATTTTCTTTGGAGATCGGGTGCTAAATGTTGACCCGGTCTGCAGTGAAAGGCTCCGCAGCCCCAGAGTATTAGTGATTTCTTGGATCATGTTGATAGCGATATTCTCTCTTGATGTAACCCTGAAGTAACCTTCAACTGCTGATTCTGGTACCGAAGACAAGAAACCTTTCGAAGTTACTTATCTCAAGAGTCCTGTGATTTTTAGATGAGTTCTCACCCATAAATGTGTATCTTATTTTCCCAGACAATTTGGAACACAATGAGGTGGGCATCGCAGAGGATATATATATCAATGAGGAGGGGCAACCCCACAATGTGCGAGGCACCTGGAATATTGCGCAGAGACAATTCCGCTGTAGTCCATCCCCTCTCCGCCAGCTCCCCGGCCGTCTTAGCGAGAGTCTCTACCACAGACGTTGAGCCCATATATATTGTCAGAGATCTGTCGGGGTCCGCCTGAAAGAACACACCCAAGATTGCATACGCCTCTCCTCACATGGGACCCGAATGGCGTGGTTTCCCTTTGCGTAAGGGCCCCAGTGTATTTCCGCTCCAGCCATAGCATTTGCAGTCCCGTTTTGGTGGCATGAGCCATCTGTCAACACTGCGGCAGGCAGAGTGGTGATATGGGCCTCGAGGAGCGCTCACTGGTTGTTGTGCTTCACAGCAAAACAGGGGTAGTCCCCATACAACTGCGCAGGCTGCTCTTCAGCATTGACTATATGGTATACGTATCAGGCGGTCCGGAATTGATTTGACGCACAAATACATATACACAAACTGTACGTAGTAACATAGCAGAGATACAGAAGGGCGGGCATATATATGAAGGGTGGGAAGCAGAAAGAAAGCGCTGCGAAGGTTGTTCAACTTTTGCAAAAGTCGAGACGACAAAGGACGAGTGAGTAAAAGCGTTACTCAACTCGAGTATGAATGCAGAAGGGTTCCATTAGGAGACACGTCATCCGTCGTTATCCACGACATTCGCACTCCTAAACTTCCGCTTTCTGAACGTGCTCATCCGCGGGATGCAATCACTTATGGGTAACACGGCTTGCTTATCATCTGAAGAATGAAGTTCTATGGCTCTACGAACTGGGGCTGCACATGGTCATCGACAAAGAAATCAATAAGCTGATATTTTCCTGCCGAATTAGGTAACAGTCACGTTGTATACTGTTTGTGTTCACTCTCTGACCAGTTCACATAGTGCATGGGGAATGATGCTAACAGTGGATCACAACGAACTGAAAGTGGTGCTGCAGACAGTCATAAACAGCTCGCAAGGAACAAACAAGGTTCGCAACAACAGTGGTTTGTCTTAGTCAAAGGGTCCACCGATATGGCACAATGTGGGTGGTCGGTTGGCACACTACAATGGGTGAAAAAGCATGTCTGGTCTACTATGTAGTGAAGAAAAATGTTCTTGCTGAAACGTATGGAACCCATTACATCCTCATTGCACAGACACTGATCTTGTTAGACACACAGTGTAACAACTGTTCTTAGCAACTTCAAGCAAGTTGCGGACGTGATGCTAGAACAGCTTATATGTCTTGCTCCTGCTCAAGCAGTCCATCTTATGCAAACTGCACACAGGTACTGTATTTCGTGAAGACACAGTGTGCATTCGTTCTAACATTGTCGTCGTTCGCAACGTCAATTGACATTCATGCAACTGCCAAGATGTTCACGAACTCGATGACAATGACATGCAACAACTTTGCCAACTTTCTTCACACTGACAATGACTATTGCCCAGTGGTGTACAGAGCGTGGTGGGCTTCTCGTATCACTTACAGTACCGCACGGTCCACTGTGAAGTTTCAGGCAAAGTTTGACAACAATATTGATCACTGCAATATACACGGTGGTGCCCTCCTATTTGGAGAATATGGTTTTGCTGTTGACTTTGAGTGGTAAGTGTTGTTTTCAGTTGTGACACCGAAGCTGACAATCAGATTCTCTGTCCGACAACAGTGCCGCTGGGTTGGTAGAAATGTACTGGCGAGCAAATACAGATTGGCACTGCACTATGCAAAGCAACAGCGACAAAAACTGTACCAGATGGGGTGTCTCCATACAGCTGATCAATTACACAGTATCAACCGTGGATGCGACACTGAAGGGATCCGACAACGAGAAGACATTTGACAGCTCAATAGTTGTGGGACACATATCAACACATAATGGTAAGAATCCAAATTGTTGAAATGTTGTTCACAGTTACTAAACAAATACAGACTTGGCTTAATGGGCCGATAAACAGCAGGTACAATTCCTGAGTAAAATATACTCTGATTGTTTCTTGCCTTTGTAAGATATACTCCTGGTGTCAAAACATTTTGAAATTCTAAGAATTGCACAGCTTTTAGAAGTATAACACTTCCAAAAACTGTCCAATTCATAGAGCTTCTAAGTCCTGCTTAAAAGTCTATTTACAAGTAGATCATGTTGAACTTTTTATATATTTTAGAGTAGAGGAGGTCCACTACAACACAGTTTCCAAATTGCCCACTACTAAAGATGTTATGGTTTCAAGCAAGGAAGATTTGTCTTTACACCGCTGTTTGTGAAATTGCTGGTCAGTTTCCGCCTAGATATTATGGAGCTCCAATTCAGTCTTATCATTGACTATTTGCTGAACAACTTCATTGAGATTTATGGGACTGAATTATCAACACCTGAAGAGGTTTTCAGCTCAAGACTGGAATCTGGCCAGCGCAGGCTCTGAGGTCTGCTGGGCCTCTATGATGGAGCTCTTTGGACTCTTTCAGTCTTTCCGCCCCTTTCTTTATCTTTCTTTGGCTCTTTCTGATGCCATCTCCTTTTTTTGGAATCTACTGCATCTTTCCTGGAGGAAAAGAGGCTTACTATTTCCTGCTGCATAGAGAAAATGCTGACGTTTAGAGATAAGCTGGCTGTAAGCTACTCATTCTTCCAGACTTTAATAGTTGCTTTGAAAGAGAAGAAAGCACCACTGGGGATTGAGGCCTTGTGCAGAGATTCAGCTGGGGTCTTGTTGATTGAGGATGCATGAAGGCCTCAAACGTCTGCTTCTACTCGTGCCGTTCTCCTCGCTAGAGGCCAGATTTAAGACTATTTACCTGTAAATTTCTATGTAGTTTTTGTCCAGTACCAAATTCAGTTTCTAAGAATCACTATCAGAGTATTGTTTAAGCGTGTACTTTTTAACCAGCTCAGCCATGAGATAGGAACCCATTCTGATTCACCCAAGCTAATAGAACACACAGTTGAGAGATACATCATCAGAGAATACAAAGATCAGTATACTAGGCATTATCATAGTCTCCATACTGCTTGTCCTCCTCCTCCTGCTGCTCCTCCAACATTTCCATCACTACATTGTACCCTAGTACATTGTGCCGGCAATTGAACATCAACTCAGCATTGTCAATGAACTTCATGTATTTAAGGTGAGAAGAATACCCGTTGGAGAAAATAACACGGTAATAACGGAGATGGAAAAGAAGACCAGCAAGTTTGGGGCGGTGCTGAAGTGAATAGAAGGCAATCACCTTCCTAACAGCCTGCAGAAGGGTGTGGATAGACCACTTCAGGGGGTGGATGGTCCTGAAGACAGAAGCCTCCAAGCTCATCTGTCCGTTATCAGGAATACGTCCTTCCATGTCCATTTGCGCCAATTTGTAGAGGGCTTCATGTTGCCTGAGAGTCCAGGGTCTGGTCTGGCTGCAGCAAATAGTCAGGTATTTGTTCAACAAGTAGGCCACCATACGTTGGATCTCTAAGAGTTGTATGAGTTGTGCAGTAGCAGAAACTAGAAAAGCACGTACAGTGATCTGTTAAGATCATGGTTTCTCCTCCCTTCTGCAACTCAGTTCTCTCCGTCCAAAGGTGATACTCAAAGGGAGCATATCCTGACATGAGCAGATTAAAATAGTCAACCATTAGTGAGAGCAAATAGAGACCCACCGAACAATCTGTGACTTGGATTCTGGACGTCCAAGTACATGCTCAAAGTAAGACGCTCAGCGCCCTTCTCTCCAGTGAACAGAAGTCTTGTTATGAAGGATTGGCCCTTAGAGAATTTCTGAAGAGTTATGAAGTCAATAAACTGAAAAGAGAGCAGTGGAAATCTCTCAACTTCCAGAGGGGCGGATTCAGCAAACTCCATCTGGTATCGTGCTGGGAATACGAAGGGCATGGCCAGCTGATTGGAGATCAGCATTCATCAGAGGAAATCTGGAGTCTATTCCTCACAAATGGAGGTACAGAGCAATGTAGGATGTGGTTGAGAAGACAAAGATCAATGCAGATGAGCGCAGATGAGTGAGCAAGTCTCTTAGGATTAGCCGCAGAGGTTCACTGATCTAGACACCTTCTCTCTTTCCTCCTCAGACTTGCAGGCGGTTGTACAACTTAGTTTAGCTTCAATAAAGCCCTAGTACTGTGTCTTCAATCATGGTGACGTGCAGAGGCATAGCTTCGCCCTCTGAATCCGAGTTCAAGTGCGTACAGATTTATCCAAGTCCAGAAATTACACAGAATATTCAAAATCAAAAAGGAGAATAGAACATGGGACTGAGCAGTGTTTGTACAGGACACTGGTCAGCCCCATGCCCAGGGGGAGGGAGAAGGGGGGTACATCATCAAAACTAGTACATATCTAGTGCGCCAGCAGGGCCACAGCCCATCATACCAGCAAGGTAACAGTCTACATCAAGAATCAGAAACTGAACAAAAAAGAGCAAAAAACTACTCACCATAAGCCTTAGCTCCCACAGACAGCCCAAGAACTTGGAGGAAACAGACAGAAGGTCTGCAGGAAGACAACCAAGAGTTGGAGAAGAGATCAGTTCTCTGGACATTAAATCAATGGTCTCAGCACTCACCAGACATTCCTAGGCCAGCAGAGGCCAGAAGAAAGCTCCAACAGCTTGAAGAGGGGATACCACACTGTAGAAAGGGGGGGAGAAGTCAGCATTAATTGGATGATGAGAAAAGGAAAAGTACTTAGCAGGGCAGTCAAGAGGAAGTACAAGGAGAAGAAACAGGACAGAAACAGTGTGAAGTGATGTGGTATGAGCTAGCAAGCTAGCAGCAGCAGCAGAAGGCTATTAAGCCAGATAGGACAGCCAGGCAACCATGAATGGATGTGCGAACACAATTACAACCCAGGACCAGGACCAAGGTAGTGGTCAAGCCCAGAGGCCCTCTTTGAACCCAGGATCACCACGAGGGGCCCTCTCGATGGATTACGTGAATCTACTGGAGTTCAAAGAGCAGGTAAAGAAGGAAAAACTGCCAGCGAGGCAGTTTTAATACATAAGCGCCCAATCTCGGCATCTTCCGGGAATCGGCGATTCAGACTCCAGAGATAACAGAACATCAAAAAAGGAAATATATTAACTTGGTACATTATTACATGCTATCTACAGTGAGAGGAGAACTCTATGGAGTTCCCATAGTTGCAAATGGTGGTGGTTGGTGGTCCGGAGGTAGGTGTGAGTGCTAACAGGTGGGAAAACGCTAACTGTGGGAATATTCTGCCAAATCAGCACCCTGGTATTGATGGGACTGATCACGCCGTAGAGCTTCCACAACTCATTCAATAAAGAACCCAAGCTAGGAAGCTACTTTATACACATGTTAGAGTACTCAGATGTGCTCAGAATATTTTTAAACATGATGAAAAGAGAGGAATGCAAAACGTTCACCTGTTACCGCTCAGATTTGGGCTAAACGTTCATGATCTCTGGAACTGATTACAGTACACTGGTACAACCACTCAGATAAAACACAATCGGAGCAGGGATCTAAGAGTTCATATAGATTATGATTTTTAGAGATACTCAGAACAGTTGATTACAGAGAGGGAGTGACAGTAGAGAGCCCTGGAATTGCTAGAAAGAAGGGTTTCCCACGGTTAACAATAGCGCCAATAGTACTGGTTGTATTGATCAATACAAACTATTTTCCCACAGTTTGGGCACTTTTTTCTGTCCGCTCACGGTCGCTGCGCCTGTTTTCAGGCAAGAACGATTCTTCTTCGTTTCACTCAGGAATCGTAATTGTTCTTGCCTGAAAATAGGTGCAGCAACTGTGAGCGGACAGAAAAAAGTGCCCAAACTGTGGGAAAATAGTTAGAGATCATGGGCGTTTAGCCCGAATCTGAGTAGCAACAGGTGAACATCATGCATTCCTCTCTTTTCATCATGTTTAAAAATATTCTGAGCACATCTGAGTACTCTAATATGTGTATAAAGTAGCTTTCTAGCTTGTGTGCTTTGTTGAATGCTCTACAGCTTGATCAGTTCTATCAGGGCGCTTAGTCTTGTAACTGTCAGAGTTGGTATCAGCCACTCTGACAGTGAGTGAGCCACTAGGCTGTGCCACTCATTGTGCCACTGCCACTGAGCCACTGAGCCACTCCTGTGAGCCACTGAGTGTGCACATCAGGAGGGAGCTCTAGAACACTGGTTTGGATCAACTCCAGCCAGTTCTCTTTCACATTCTTCACATTCTTCACATATCACATCCTTTGTGCATTTGTGCCACTTATTTCCTTTGTTGAGCCACTGGCTCTTTCATGCATTGATTCCTTTATTCCTTTGTACTCTTTGGACAAAGTAGAGTAGCCTAGAGCGCAGTAGAACACTCTGTGTATGTATATAAACAGCTCTGGGACTCCAAGAAATATCATCAACTTCTCCTCTCACTCTTGTGGATTCTAATAGGTTATGGGCCTTCTCTAAGACCACTTGCAGTACCTCCCCATCGTCCTCGACGTTCTCCAGACCCTTTACATCGCCTCTTGCAGTCTCTATCACGCTCTTGAGCCATCTTTCCCCTTTGCCACTCCCCTTTGCCACTCCCCCTTGCCACTCCTCTTTGCCACTCTCCATACTTGACTCCTGTATCCTCCCCACCGTATACAACGCTCTGCTAACCTCCCACAGCCATTATATTTGTCTTAGGCGGGGTGTTGAGCTTGTGACTCTCACCAGAAAGCCAAGTTAGTCTAGTTAAAGTGCCAGGTAGTTACAAGGGTGACATCTTCACTGTTGAACTGTTGGGGTTATTCCAGTCGTCGGACATACCTTAGCTCACTCAGAAACCGGTAGTCAATCCGGTGATCTGGGGGGTCTCACAACTGCACTGTGGAGTGTCTGCTCAGCAGAAACACATTGTACTAGATTTAGTTTTTTGTCTTTTTCCTACTCCCTATTGTCTTCCCAAAGCCTAGTATCACCGATTGGCTCGATCCCTGTCTAGACAAGCAGGGGGACCCGTGTACTAGCACCCCAAGTTCCCAACTTGTCCACACCACACCACACCACACCACACACCCACACCCACCAAAATCCCACCACCACACCCAATCACCTAATCACACCATGTCTTCCGGCTCCAGCCTCACCTCAGTCACCACCCTCTCAGAGCACAACTACCACACATGGAAGCAGGAGATCTCCGCCCTTTGTCCCCAGGGGCAAAGGTCCAGCTGTAGCTATCTCAGATGTACTATATGTTCCCCAGCTTGGCTGCAATCTATTCTCTGCACTGCACCTCACAACGCATCGCCAGTTCAGGGTGGTTATCAGCAAGGGAAACATAGACTTCATTCGGGAGGGACAGACTCTGTTCAATGCCTCAGTTGCAGAGTCCAATGTGGCTAAACTAGATGGACTCATTCAGATCCAGACTGCGCTCTCAAGCTCTGTTGATAGATCTCTGCTACACCGTCGTTTCTGCCACCTCTCCAAGGACAGACTCAAGCAGCTGCTCAAGAACAAGCTCTCAGTGAACCTGAAGCTTGATTCCAACGCCCCCAGCCCTGCGATGTGTGAAACCTGCATCATGGGCAAGCAGCACCGGTTCCCTTTCCCCAAGGAAGCAGACTACAGCAACTTGCAGCCACTTGATCTTGTCTGTTCAGATGTGCATGGACCTCTCCCTGTTCCCACTGCCCAGGGGTACCGCTACTGGGTGCTGTTTGTTGACATGGCATCCAGGTGGTACGCTGTGTATCTCATGAAGCGCAAAAGCGAGACTGCTGGCTGCTTCAAGGTCTTCAAGGCCTGGGCTGAGAACCACTTTGAGCGCAAAATCAAGGCACTCAGAGACGACAAGGGTGGAGAGTATGTGTCCAGTGAATTTGACGAGTATCTGAAGATGAATGGGATCCGGAGGGAGCACACAGTGCGTGCAACACCGCAGCAGAATGGGGCAGCAGAGCGAGCCAACAGAAGCATAGGTGAAGGCGTTACATGCCTCCTAGCAGAAGCCAGACTTCCCCCCTCATTCTGGGGAGAAGCCCTGCTCACCTTTGTGGTCCGCAACCGCCTGCCCACAGCTGCTCTGCCAGCCAACACGACGCCCTATGAGGCCGTGTTCCACAAGAAGCCCAGCCTTGCCCACCTCCGGGTGTTTGGCTGCAGAGCTTATGTCATGATCCAGAAGGACCAGAGAAGATCGCTTGAGCCTCACTCTGTGCCATGCATCTTCCTGGGCTACCCTGAAGGATACAAGGGCTGGCGTTGCTACAATCCTGTCACCAGGAAGATTATCATCTCCAGAGACGTTATATTCAATGAGCATGAGTTCCCTGGTCTCAGCACAAAGTCGGTCACATCTGGAGTCCCTGTCTCACTCACCCTTGATGAGACACACAAGGTCACTCTCCCAGCAGAGGACCCAGATGATGACATTGATGCACCAGAGCCTGCTCCAGTCCCTGAGCCAGAGATTGATCCTGTTGTGCCAGAAGCACCTGCTCCACCTCCAGTAGCTGTCCCTGATCCAGAGCCTGCTCCTGCTCCCCAACCGCGCTCCAGAGCTCCTGCACCTGTGCCTGTCGTCCAGACCTGTCAGAAACCGGAAACCACCGTCTGAGTGGTGGAAGGTGGACAATGCAAAGCAGCCCAGGATGAGATCCAGTCCCATCTTGACAACGGCACCTGGGAGCTCACCACTTTGCCCCCAGGCCGTAAAACCATTGGTTCGCGCTGGGTGTTCAAGATCAAGCGGTACAAGGCTAGAGTTGTTGCAAAGGGATACGCCCAGAGAACTGGACTTGAGTTTGAGGAGACATTTGCCTCTACTCTCAAATGGTCTACCCTGCGCACCATCCTGGCCATTGCTGCCATAGAGGACATGGAGATTGAGTCTATTGACTTCTCCACTGCATATCTGAATGGAGTGATAGACAAGGATGTCTACATGAACCAGCCTGAGGGCTTCAAGGATGGTGAACAGGTGTGCAAGCTTGAGAAAGGCCTCTACGGCCTCAAGCAGGGCGGACGTCTCTGGTACAAGAAGCTGGCCTCTACACTTGTGGAGATGGGCTTCAAGATTCTGCGCAGTGACAGCAGTGTGTATGTGCTCTCCAACAACACTACCTCTGTGATCATTCCTGTCTTTGTAGATGACTGCACTCTGGTGTCCAAATCCAAGTCAGACATCCAGCACATCAAAGACGAGCTGCTGAAGCGGTTCAAGCTGCGAGATCTTGGCCCTATCAGCTTCCTGCTTGGAGTCAATGTCACCAGAGACCGCTCCAAGCGCACCCTGTGTCTGTCCCAGCGCCAGTACATCCTTGACATTCTTGAGCGGTTCCACATGTCAGACTGCCGTCCAGTGGGCACTCCAATGGACCCTGGTGTCCGCCTCAGCAAGGACATGTGCCCCACTACCGATGCAGAGAGGGAGAGCATGCAGGATGTGCCCTACATCAATGCAGTGGGTGCACTCATGTACCTAGCTACAGCGACCAGACCAGACATTGCAAACTCTGTCAGCATCCTGGCCCGCTTCAGCTCGAATCCTGGGCCCGAGCATTGGACTGCAGTCAAGCATCTCATGCGCTATGTGAAGGGCACCATCGACCTGAAGCTGACCTACGCCCCTGGCCCTCTGTCTACTCTGATGCAGACCATGCTGGAAACCCTGACAATGGCAAATCGACCAGTGCCTATGTCCTCAAAGTGGGCACTGGAGCTGTGTCCTGGAGCTCGAAGCTTCAGCCCGTGGTCGCTCTTTCAACGACCGAAGCAGAGTATGTGGCAGCAGTCACCTACGGCATGGAGACAGTCTGGATGCGCACCTTGCTTGCAGAGATTGGCTTCCCTCAGTCCGGAGCAACCACCATGCTCATGGACAACCAGAGTGCAATCCAAGTAGCTAAGAATCCAGAGCATCATGGCCGGATGAAGCACATGGACCTGCGGTACCACTGGCTGAGGGATGAGGTCGAGAAGGGCACTCTGGCTGTGAAGTACATCTCCACCAATCTCATGGCAGCAGACATCCTCACCAAGCCTCTGAGCAAGCACACACTCAGCTTGGACTGCAGAGTTGACTGATTAGGAGGGAGTGTTAGAGTTGGTATCAGCCACTCTGACAGTGAGTGAGCCACTAGGCTGTGCCACTCATTGTGCCACTGCCACTGAGCCACTGAGCCACTCCTGTGAGCCACTGAGTGTGCACATCAGGAGGGAGCTCTAGAACACTGGTCTGGATCAACTCCAGCCAGTTCTTTCACATTCTTCACATATAACCAAGCGCAAGGCTGACGGCTCTCTGGACCGCTACAAGGCTCGCCTTGTGTCCAGAGGCAACAGCCAGCGTCCTGGCTACGACTATGTCGAGACCTTTGCTCCCACTGTGAGGATGGCTACTCTCCGGACTGTGCTGGCCATTGCTGCGCTTGAGGAATTGTCTCCATTGACATCTCCCAGGCATTCATCAATGGCGACCTGGATGTGGAGATCTACATGCAGCAGCCTGAGGGCTTCAAGCACGGACGTCCTGGCGATGTTCTGCGTCTGCACAAGGGCCTCTACGGCCTGAAGCAAGCTGGACGCCTCTGGAACCAGAAGCTGCACTCCACACTCCTCCAGCTGGGCTTCCAACGCCTCAAGTCCGATGCCTCTGTCTACCTCTACTCCAAGGGCTCTGTGCGCATCATTATCCCCATCCATGTTGACGATCTGACTCTGGTTGGTCCCTCACGCTCAGAGATTGACCGGGTGATCACTGAGCTATCCCAGCACTTCAAGCTGCACATGCTCGGTGATGCCTCCTGGTTGCTTGGTGTGGAGATCACCAGGGACCGCTCTGCTCGCCGGCTGAGTCTCTCACAGCGCCAGTACATCGTCAACATGCTGGAGCGGTTCGGATTTGACTCCAGTAACCCAGTGGCCACTCCTATTGAGCCCGGACTGAAGCTGGGGCCGCACATGTGTTCTCAGACACCGCAGGAGCAGCAGGAGATGTCCGCCTTTCCCTACATCAATCTCATGTATCTTGCCACCACCACTCGTCTGGACATTGCCTACACCGTCTCCACCCTTGCTCGCTTCAATGCGAACCCAGGGATGCGCCACTGGCTGTGAAGCACCTTATGCGCTACCTCAAAGGCACCATGGACCTGCGCCTCACCTATGGTGCTACCTCCTCCTCTCCTTCGCTGTTCACCACCTACACCGATGCAGACCATGCTGTGGAGAAGAGCAGGTCGACTGGAGGCTATCTGGTGACCATTGGATCCGGTGCTGTGTCCTGGAGAAGCTGCAGCCGCTCTCCATCACAGAGGCTGAGTATGTTGCTGCAGTGGAGGCTGGCAAGGAGATTGTCTGGATGCGCCAGCTCTTCTCTGAGCTTGGGTACAAGGTGGACACTGCTTCACCGCTCCTGACGGACTCCAACTCTGCTCTCAGTGTGGCCAAGAATCCAGAGCATCATGGTCGGATGAAGCACCTGGATCTGCGCTTCTACTGGCTGTGGAGGCTGGAACCATTGCCCCCTCATTGCTGGCTCTCTCATGCCGGCTGACATGCTCACCAAGGCTCTGCCTCGATTGAAGGTGGAGCAGTTCCGCAGGACTTGGATTTGGACACCAGAGTGCAGTCATCCACAAAGACAGGAATGATCACAGAGGTAGTGTTGTTGGAGAACAGTGATAGCCTTTTTCACCACAAAGTGATGGCTCAGGACTGCCATCTTCGCTCATAATACCGACAACTTGACTTACCCCCCTTGATACTTGTCCCCATCTGGTCCAGAAATTCATCTTGTCTCCTTGTCAAAGCCCATTTACCTTGGTTACCGGTTTTTCTATTTTGCCCTTGCCCACCCTGACACATTCCTCTACAACAATGGTCAATTTGCCCACCTCTTTAGATTTTGATTTGACAACCTCCCCATTTTATCAGTCGTCGAGGACCACCGTTGTTACTACCAACTGGACAAGATGTTGCAAAATAAATGGGTAAAATTTGAGGAGTTGCTGCTCGCAACCGTCGCCCAATTGGAGCCGTTGTGGTTGAAAGGGTGAAGATATCCCCACTATTCAGCCCAAGTGGTATGGCTATTGTGACAACTTCCCCGACGAATGCTCTGCGTGCCTCGCCGCGTCAAATTCTTGCAAGGCTGTCATGCTCCTCATGGGCTGTGTTTTGTTTTTGGTGCTTTGGATGCAACACCACGTCCCAGGGTGGAAATCTGAAATCTTGTCTCCACTCAGTTCTCAATGGGTTGACTGGCTCTTATCCACCCCCGCAATAACCAGTGTCGCTCCAAGCTGTCATTTTGGCGCTTTTGTTCATCCCTATGCAACTGGTTCTCGCCAACCATGCTCAAGAATCTGGATTGCCTCCTCCTCTTTGGGGCGTCTTTGTGGGTGTGCCTCGGTACCCAAGAAGCAGACATGCGTCTCTTGTTGACCTGCCACTGCAGGTTCTACCCACCAAATATGAGCTCAGTACCATGCCCAACCACTCCGAGTGTTAGAGTTGGTATCAGCCACTCTGACAGTGAGTGAGCCACTAGGCTGTGCCACTCATTGTGCCACTGCCACTGAGCCACTGAGCCACTCCTGTGAGCCACTGAGTGTGCACATCAGGAGGGAGCTCTAGAACACTGGTCTGGATCAACTCCAGCCAGTTCTCTTTCACATTCTTCACATTCTTCACATATCACATCCTTTGTGCATTTGTGCCACTTGTTTCCTTTGTTGAGCCACTGGCTCTTTCATGCATTGATTCCTTTATTCCTTTGTACTCTTTGGACAAAGTAGAGTAGCCTAGAGCGCAGTAGAACACTCTGTAAATGTATATAAACAGCTCTGGGACTCTGAGAAATATCATCAACTTCTCCCCTCACTCTTGTGGATTCTAATACCTGACACACCCTCCCTCCCCCATCCTCCTCCTCCTCCGGAAAAGCATAGCGGACAGCGATTAGGTGAAACATGGCAGCAGTTCTTTGACCATCAAGCCAGGAACAACAAAGACTTGGAGAGCAAGGAGACCCCCGAGCAACGGCAAGCCAGACTCCAGCGCGAACGTCACTACATTGGCCATGGCTTTGATGAACCACCTGGCAAAGGATGCACCTTGTTTGCGTGGGAGGATGAGAATGGGTTCCGTATTTGCAAGCGCATGATGAAGAACGAGGCCCAGGAAGCTTTCCAACAAGTGGGACATCTGCTCCGAGTTTGGTGAAAGGGAGTACAAAGTGACGAAGACATTGGCTTCGAAGGCCTGATCTATGTGCAACTGGACGCCTCAATGGATGTGGATTCTCTGCCACACCCTGCCACTCCTGGCCCCGCACCCCACACCAACACTTCTGCTGTCCCGCAGCCTTCTAACCCTTGCAAACGTCCTCGCTTGCCGTCTCCAGTTGGGCCGCTCTTGAGACGCCAGCCAGATACCTCTGCCACCATTCGTGCTGCAACGCCCCCTCCACACGCTTAAGCCTTGCAAAATGTTGCAATCACCCTCAGTTGGAAGGACGACATTGACCTTGCTCTCTCCGACTTGGCCTCTTGGTTGAACCAGGCCAGACAGTTCCAACCTCATGATTGTGAGCTTGTTGACGGTGGCCAGCCTCTCACTATTGTTCATCATCGTATTGCGCGTTTTGGGCCACCAGGCAACACTACACACTTTGTTCTACACCCTGCCTTTCATCTTGTCGAACCCCAATTTGTCATTAGGGACTCTGAGGTGCTGCTTCATGTTCTCCGTCGATGGCGCAACCAAGACATTGCCCAGATTGTGCATGGTTTGGTCTCTCAATTCTTACCGTTCTCCGTTTTCTACCCTGTTTGCGACAATGCCAGGCCTCCCTTGCCATTTCAGTGGCCCTTGCCCTCCGATTCTCTGCCACTCCTTGGAACCGCCCATGCTCTTCCCAGTACTGCTGAGTTTGCTGTGTACTCAGAGAGAGTGCGCCACTTTCTCCATCACCCCACTCGTCTTTTGGCCGCCATTTTTCACAGAGGCTTGATCGCGAGGATCGCCAGCCACATGGCAGACGTGCCCATGCCAGGGTTCAACACTGTTCCAGACTCCCCAATACAGCGTCCAGTAGGTTGGGCTAGGTTTACACCATTTTGAGTATGTGCTTTCTGAGAGGGAAATTGGTTTGATTTGTGGTGTGTATTCCCTCTGGTCACTTGGTGAGCCCTCTTTACTTCTTAGGTTACAATTCCTGAGTGAAACGAAGAAGAATTGTTCCCTGAAAACAGGCGCAGCGACCGTGAGCGGACAGAAAAAAGTGCCCAAACTGTGGGAAAATAGTTTGTATTGATCAATACAACCAGTACTATTGGCGCTATTGTTAACCGTGGGAAACCCTTCTTTCTAGCAATTCCAGGGCTCTCTACTGTCACTCCCTCTCTGTAATCAACTGTTCTGAGTATCTCTAAAAATCATAATCTATATGAACTCTTAGATCCCTGCTCCGATTGTGTTTTATCTGAGTGGTTGTACCAGTGTACTGTAATCAGTTCCAGAGATCATGAACGTTTAGCCCAAATCTGAGCGGTAACAGGTGAACGTTTTGCATTCCTCTCTTTTCATCATGTTTAAAAATATTCTGAGCACATCTGAGTACTCTAACATGTGTATAAAGTAGCTTCCTAGCTTGGGTTCTTTATTGAATGAGTTGTGGAAGCTCTACGGCGTGATCAGTCCCATCAATACCAGGGTGCTGATTTGGCAGAATATTCCCACAGTTAGCGTTTTCCCACCTGTTAGCACTCACACCTACCTCCGGACCACCAACCACCACCATTTGCAACTGTGGGAACTCCATAGAGTTCTCCTCTCACTGTAGATAGCATGTAATAATGTACCAGGTTAATATATTTCCTTTTTTGATGTTCTGTTATCTCTGGAGTCTGAATCGCCGATTCCCGGAAGATGCCGAGATTGGGCGCTTATGTATTAAAACTGCCTCGCTGGCAGTTTTTCCTTCTTTACCTGCTCTTTGAACTCCAGTAGATTCACGTAATCCATCGAGAGGGCCCCTCGTGGTGATCCTGGGTTCAAAGAGGGCCTCTGGGCTTGACCACTACCTTGGTCCTGGTCCTGGGTTGTAATTGTGTTCGCACATCCATTCATGGTTGCCTGGCTGTCCTATCTGGCTTAATAGCCTTCTGCTACTGCTGCTAGCTTGCTAGCTCATACCACATTACTTCACACTGTTTCTGTCCTGTTTCTTCTCCTTGTACTTCCTCTTGACTGCCCTGCTAAGTACTTTTCCTTTTCTCATCATCCAATTAATGCTGACTTCTCCCCCCCTTTCTACAGTGTGGTATCCCCTCTTCAAGCTGTTGGAGCTTTCTTCTGGCCTCTGCTGGCCTAGGAATGTCTGGTGAGTGCTGAGACTATTGATTTAATGTCCAGAGGACTGATTTCTTCTCCAACTCTTGGTTGTCTTCCTGCAGACCTTCTGTCTGTTTCCTCCAAGTTCTTGGGCTGTCTGTGGGAGCTAAGGCTTATGGTGAGTAGTTTTTTGCTCTTTTTTGTTCAGTTTCTGATTCTTGATGTAGACTGTTACCTTGCTGGTATGATGGGCTGTGGCCCTGCTGGCGCACTAGATATGTACTAGTTTTGATGATGTACCCCCCTTCTCCCTCCCCCCTGGGCATGGGGCTGACCAGTGTCCTGTACAAACACTGCTCAGTCCCATGTTCTATTCTCCTTTTTGATTTTGAATATTCTGTGTAATTTCTGGACTTGGATAAATCTGTACGCACTTGAACTCGGATTCAGAGGGCGAAGCTATGCCTCTGCACGTCACCATGATTGAAGACACAGTACTAGGGCTTTATTGAAGCTAAACTAAGTTGTACAACCGCCTGCAAGTCTGAGGAGGAAAGAGAGAAGGTGTCTAGATCAGTGAACCTCTGCGGCTAATCCTAAGAGACTTGCTCACTCATCTGCGCTCATCTGCATTGATCTTTGTCTTCTCAACCACATCCTACATTGCTCTGTACCTCCATTTGTGAGGAATAGACTCCAGATTTCCTCTGATGAATGCTGATCTCCAATCAGCTGGCCATGCCCTTCGTATTCCCAGCACGATACCAGATGGAGTTTGCTGAATCCGCCCCTCTGGAAGTTGAGAGATTTCCACTGCTCTCTTTTCAGTTTATTGACTTCATAACTCTTCAGAAATTCTCTAAGGGCCAATCCTTCATAACAAGACTTCTGTTCACTGGAGAGAAGGGCGCTGAGCGTCTTACTTTGAGCATGTACTTGGACGTCCAGAATCCAAGTCACAGATTGTTCGGTGGGTCTCTATTTGCTCTCACTAATGGTTGACTATTTTAATCTGCTCATGTCAGGATATGCTCCCTTTGAGTATCACCTTTGGACGGAGAGAACTGAGTTGCAGAAGGGAGGAGAAACCATGATCTTAACAGATCACTGTACGTGCTTTTCTAGTTTCTGCTACTGCACAACTCATACAACTCTTAGAGATCCAACGTATGGTGGCCTACTTGTTGAACAAATACCTGACTATTTGCTGCAGCCAGACCAGACCCTGGACTCTCAGGCAACATGAAGCCCTCTACAAATTGGCGCAAATGGACATGGAAGGACGTATTCCTGATAACGGACAGATGAGCTTGGAGGCTTCTGTCTTCAGGACCATCCACCCCCTGAAGTGGTCTATCCACACCCTTCTGCAGGCTGTTAGGAAGGTGATTGCCTTCTATTCACTTCAGCACCGCCCCAAACTTGCTGGTCTTCTTTTCCATCTCCGTTATTACCGTGTTATTTTCTCCAACGGGTATTCTTCTCACCTTAAATACATGAAGTTCATTGACAATGCTGAGTTGATGTTAAATTGCCGGCACAATGTACTAGGGTACAATGTAGTGATGGAAATGTTGGAGGAGCAGCAGGAGGAGGAGGACAAGCAGTATGGAGACTATGATAATGCCTAGTATACTGATCTTTGTATTCTCTGATGATGTGTGTTCTATTAGCTTGGGTGAATCAGAATGGGTTCCTATCTCATGGCTGAGCTGGTGAAAAAGTACACACTTAAACAATACTCTGATAGTAATTCTCAGAAACTGACTTTAGTACTGGACAAAAACCATGTAGAAATGTACAGGTAAACAGTCTTAAATCTGGCCTCTAGCAAAGAGAACGGCACAAGCAGAAGCAGACATTTGAGCCCTCCATGCATCCTCAATCAACAAGACCCCAGCTGAATCTCTGCACAAGGCCTCAATCCCCAGCAGTCCTTCCTCCTCTTTCAAGGCAACTATGAAAGTCTGGAAGAATGAGTAGCTTACAGCCAGCTTATCTCTGAACGTCAACATTTTCTCGATGCAACAGCAAATAGTCAGTCTCTTTTCCTCTGGAAAAGATTCTGTGGATTCCAAAAAAGAGGAGATGGCATCAAAAAGAGCCAAAGGAAGATAAAGAAAGGGTTGGAAAGACTAAAAGAGTCCAAAGAGCTCCATCATAGAGGCCCAGCAGACCTCAGAGCCTGCGCTGGCCAGATCACAGTCTTGAGCTGAAAACCTTTGCAGGTGTTGATAATTCAGTTCCATGAAGAACCGTATCTCAACCAAGTTTTTCAGCAAATTGTCAATGATGAGACTAAATTGGAGCCCCATAATATCTAGGCGGAAACTTAGCAGCAATCCCGCAAACGGAGGTGTAAAGACAAATCTTCCTTGGTCGAAACCACAACATCTTGAGCAGGGGGCAATTTGTAGACTGTGTTGTAGTGGACCTCTTGTACTCTAAAATATTTAAAAAGTTCAATATGATCTACTTGTAAATAGACTTTTAAGCAGGACTTGGAAGCTCTATGAACTGCAAAAATTTCAAAAGTGATATTCTTGTGAAAGTTGTTCGATTCTTAGAATTTCAAAATGTTTTGATATCAGGAGTATATCTTACAGGGAAAAGGAACACTCAGAAGTATATACTACTCAGGAATCGTACCTGCCGTTTATCGGCCCATTAAGCCAAGTCTTGTCATGGGTGAGGGATATCCTTATCGTTGATTCAGTCTGAACCTAAATAGAGAAGAAGTTGTCGAAAACGAGGTTGCTCAATGACATTGATTGACTATGAACAAGATTTAAGTTTGGATTTGTCGTTGGAATGTTTATGGATCATGATGCACCATGACTTACCTGATCGTCCTTGACAATCCACTCCATGATGCAATGTTTCCACTGAAAATGGCATTTTGGTGACATCGAACCCATCGCGGCAGCAGTATCACCTCTCTCCTGACCAACCTGCTTGAGGTTAAGGGCCTTACATGTCGAGCTCCACAATGGCTCATGGTGATTCTTGAGATGCAAGCGAATTTGCTTTGTTATACTGCTGTTTTGTGCCCAAACCTTCCAACCCCTGCACACGTAAAGTTACGATTCCTGAGTGAAACGAAGAAGAATTGTTCTTGCCTGAAAACAGGCGCAGCGACTGTGAGCGGACAGAAAGAAGTGCCCAAACCGTGGGAAAATAGTTTGTATTGATCAATACAACCAGTACTATTGGCGCTATTGTTAACTGTGGGAAACTGTTCTTTCCAGCAATTCTAGGGCTCTCTACTGTCACTCCCTCTCTGTAATCAACTGTTCTGAGTATCTCTAAAAATCATAACCTATATGAACTCTTATATCCCCGCTCTGATTGTGTTTTGGTTGAGTGGTTGTACCAGTGTACTGTAATCAGTTCCAGAGATCATGGGCGTTTAGCCCAAATCTGAGCGGTAACAGGTGAATGTCTTGCATTCCTCTCTTTTCATCATGTTTAAAAATATTCTGAGCACATCTGAGTACTCTAACATGTGTATAAAGTAGCTTCCTAGCTTGGGTTCTTTGTTGAATGAGTTGTGGAAGCTCCACCGCTTGATCAGTCCCGCCAATACCAGGGCGCTTAGTCTTGCAACAGTACTGGTCGCTCAACTTGGCTTCTTCTGTCTCTGCTTTACTCTTGGCCAACTCTTTATTAGGTCTGTCAGTACTCTACATGTGAGTGTCATAATAAGCACCCTTTTTCTGCAGGTCTCACCTACATCTGAGTTGAGAGCCGCTTTCCGTTGGAATACCTTGCTATTTTGGATTTCTTGTCCCAAATGGCAGCATATTCCCACGGTTTAGCGGGCGCTTAATGTATAAAAATTCGTTGCACTCTCCAACTCTCCTTTCTTCTCACCAGCACATTCTCTGAGATTGGACCTTGACACCGCTTCTTGGGATTGGCCAACCCAGGGAGTTGGATCTATGGTGTGTCTTGGGTCAAGAATGTGGAAACCAATCCGCAAGGAGAGGGAGAGACAACCTTGTCCTGGTGGTCATTCTTCTCAGTCCCCCCTTTAAACTTTTCTCTGCAACAACCACCCCCCAAACCCTCATCTCAACTCTCTACTTACTCTTCTAGTCTTTCAGATCACACACAGCCTTTCCTGGAGGGAGTTTTGAAGGATTGGGATCAGGATTGGAGTACTGAGGGTCCAGGTGAGTATTTTACACCTATGAGCTGGCAGCAGGCTCTCATCTTTTCCTTGGGTTCTATGCTGTTTCTCTAGGGTCTGGTCATCCTCCAGGGTGTTGGGTAGAGGCTTCATTGCCTAGCAGAAGCTGATTCCTCTGTTTCCACCCTCCCTGTTGATGTGAGTCCTTTTTTCCCAGTCACTCTTTCATATCTCATGACTACTTTTCTTTAGTGGATTCCATCTCTTTGTTGCTGGTTTCTCAATGTTCTGATGGTTCTGTGAAGCTATATTCTTGCATTTTGTACCATTCTCCCCCCTTTCCCCCCCTCCCTGGGCATGGGGCTGAACAGTGTCCTGTACAAACACTGCTCAGTCCCATGTTCTGTGCTCCTTTTTGATTTGATTGTAATTTCTGGACTTGAATGAATATGTACGCACTTGAACTTGGATTCAGAAGGGTGAAGCTATGCCCGTATGTCTGAGAAGGGCGAAGCTATGCCCAAATGTGTAAAGAGGGCAAAGCCATGCTCCTGCACGTCATCATGATTGAAAGCGCAGAAATGCAGCTTTATTGAAGTTAAACTAAGTTCTACAATTCTCCGGTTAAAAAGTACACACTTAAACAATACTCTGATAGTGATTCTCAGAAACTGACTTTGATACTGGACAAAAACTACGTAGAAATGTACAGGTAAACAGTCTTGAATCTGGCCTCTAGCGAGGAGAACGGCACGAGTAGAAGCAGACGTTTGAGGCCTTCATGCATCCTCAATCAACAAGACCCCAGCTGAATCTCTGCACAAGGCCTCAATCCCCAGTGGTGCTTCCTTCTCTTTCAAAGCAACTATTAAAGTCTGGAAGAATGAGTAGCTTACAGCCAGCTTATCTCTAAACGTCAGCATTTTCTCTATGCAGCAGGAAATAGTAAGCCTCTTTTCCTCCAGGAAAGATGCAGTAGATTCCAAAAAAAGGAGATGGCATCAGAAAGAGCCAAAGAAAGATAAAGAAAGGGGCGGAAAGACTGAAAGAGTCCAAAGAGCTCCATCATAGAGGCCCAGCAGACCTCAGAGTCTGCGCTGGCCAGATTCCAGTCTTGAGCTGAAAACCTCTTCAGGTGTTGATAATTCAGTTCTATAAATCTCAATGAAGTTGTTCAGCAAATAGTCAATGATAAGACTGAATTGGAGCTCCATAATATCTAAACAAAAACTTAGCAGCAATTGCACAAACAGCGATGTAAAGACAAATCTTCCTTGCTTGAAACCATAACATCTTTAATAGTGGGCAATTTGGAGACTGTGTTGTAGTGGACCTCCTATACTCTAAAATATATAAAAAGTTCAACATAGTCTACTTGTAACTAGACTTTTAAGCAGGACTCTAAAGCTCTATGAATTCTACAGTTTTTGGAAGTGTTATACTTTTAAAAGCTGTGCAATTCTTAGAATTTCAAAATGTTTTGACACCAGGAGCATATCTTACAAAGGCAAGGAACACTCAGAGTATATTTTACTCAGAAATCGTACCTGCCGTTTATCGGCCCATTAAGCCAAGTAAGCTTCTCACATAAAATATCTAACTGCGACGACAATTACTTACTTGCAGAGTTTGCAACCAGCAAAGGGGGATTGAGGGGGTTGGGTAAGAATGGGCTCATTAGTGGGGGGTACCGGAGGAGGATCTTGGCTGTGTGCTGCACGAACAAAGTGCCAAACGTTGGAGGCAGCATTTGCACTTGGAGTCCTAGCACCACCAGTATTTAGGCGTGGAGGGGCATGGCTGCCGGTCTGAAATGATGTCGGCTCTTCCGATTGAGAGGTGGTGTTTGCGAAATCAGGCTGGGTTGAAGGAGCAGAAGGGCCAGCACCGCATGTTGCTGCCGCAGTCGGGGTGACAGTTGGCTGTGCTGTGTGAGAACGCTTTTGAGCTGTCGGAGGCTGTGCGGATGGGTCGTCTGATGACTTTCGCTTCCGCTGACTTGAAGTTGAGGCAGCAGATTGCAAAACTGTACCACAAGAAATATGTTGTGCTACGCAAGTAATAAAAATCAGTCCGTGAGATAAAACAATGTCTGTGGACCCACAATTCTGTTGTCAGGAAGGAGAAAGTGGGGTGAGGATCCCAGGGGAAAGAGGATGAGGAGGCACAGGCCCAGAGTTCAAGTTGGGTACTGAGTTTTTGGCGAGTGTCATTGACCAGGCTTGAAGCGGAAAGGTAAAAGATTTGGGGTGGCGAGAGCCATTCAGGCTTCACTGGATATTTGACTGCTTGGATTTTGGGGGCTGAAGAAAGGTAGAGAACCGTGGCGAATAGCAAGGCTCACAGCAAGGAAAGCAGTGGCTCAGCGGAAAGGAATATATTCGAACTAATGACCAGTGCTTGACAACAGATTGGCTTTGTAGGGTGCAAAGGGACCATTGCTACATACATTGAACCATCGCGGGAGAGAGAAGGGGGTGAAAAACTTGGTACAAGAGGGTAGGGATGAATCGAATGGGGACTTTGTTGAGGACGACACTGACAAGGTGTTTTGTAGCTCGTGTTTGTGAATAGACGCGATGGGTGTGTGATGCCGGGCGAGTTGAACTGAGTTTTAACTCGCCTCACCTTGTTGAACCGAGGTGTCTCAAAATTTACTAAAAATGGTAAACGAGGCAAGGCACAAATGAGTACGCCTCAGTCTCGGCCGCAACACTACCCTACATGTTCTGCACCGTCCTAGACGATCCGCCCCCCCTTCCGCTATCGTTTCCGATCCTTCCGCCTTCCACCTTCCACTCACTGACGTCTCGTCTACACAAATCCCTCATGTATTCTAAGACTTAGTACCTGTTCCCATGTACCCTAGCTTTGAGCTGGTCTGATACCGACTACAGTTCTCTGCGAATCATATCTTATCTTCGCCCCCTTATCTCTTGAGCACGTCGTGACCTAGGCGCTTGTAGTCGTCGCTGACATTGATGGCCAGCTACTGGGAGTCAATGCCTAGTCAATGACTGGGACAACACTGTGTCATTGTCCGATTCAGACAATGACACACCTCCATGCACCACTAATGAGCTGAAGTATAGACGCAACAGATGGTTTAACAAACTGTTCTAATAACTCGCCATGTGTGTTTACGCAACAGCATCTACTACATAAAGAACCTGCTGTGGCCGTACGAACAAGCCCCGAGTTTCGGAATTAGACACGTCGGACACGGCGGGGGAGACACTCCTCAATCTTTTTACTCTGTCCACACTTAGTTGATCTCCTTCGCGCTTCAAACCAATCTGGCCGCCGATGTTGCTTGACCAGTCAATTCGGCGCCGCCTCGATGAGCGCTCCTCGCCGTATTCCCAATCCGAGGGACTCCCAATATCGAAGTACCGTATGCCACCCCATGTGCCATCGTTCCATTGTTGGCTGTCGAACTTGTCATCATCCCATGTGTCACCCACCGGTACCTCGACGCCAACCCAGGGACCCGCTTCGCCTTCCACTTCTCCGATGTAACGTGCATACGCCCGGAACCGCGCTCGCTTCGAGGATATGATGCAGGGAATTCCGATCTCCAGGGTAGAGCCTCGAGGGATAGAATCCTTGCCTGTGGGATCGGCAAGCGTGGACTCAGTCACGGTGTCTCCAGATGACTTGCGTTTGAGCGTCGGTTTGAAGGTGGAGGAGCTGCTTGGCTGCTCAGAGCGGCGAGGATGAGACGGGCCATCGACTGAAGGTACCAAGAGGTTGGTCTTGGATTTCTTGCGCGGCAGTGGATCTTTCGATCCATGCAGACTGGTGCGCGGCACTGAAGGAGATGGAGGAAGCTTCTTCTTGGGAGCGGTCGATGCAGCGGAAGCAGTGGAGCGGAGGGACGTCGATGAAGGTGTCTTCCTGATCGTCGGGGACAACTTTGTGCCATCCGACGGGGTGGTGGGGCTCTTCTTGTTCTTGACGGAGGGAGATGGCTTAGATCCGATGCTAGATGGAGGTCGGGAGCGAACGACCCGTGGTGTGGATGTAGCCGTTGTTTTGACACTGGTGGTCGAATGTGTGGACGCAGAAGACAACCGCCGTGAACGGGGCGCGGAACTAGGAGGAATCTCGGACTTTGCGGTTGCAAAAGTGGAGGAACCACCGTCGCTTGTCGTGGACAACATTGTGGACGCCGTCGACACTCGACTCGCAGCTGATACGGGACGCAGAGTGGAAGGACCCGCGATGGTCTTTCGCAACGTTGAGGCTCGAGATTGAACCGATTTCACTGAGGGGGCTAACGATTTTGGCCTTGTGCTCACCTCACTTGTGGATAACGCGCTTGAAGGAGTGCGGCGACCGGTGCCTGAGATATGTGAGGGAGTCGTCTTTGATGACTCTGCCACGGATGCGACAGATACGCGTGACGACGAGAGAGAACTTGGCGTCAACTTGGAGTCCGGTCGTGGGCTAGTCACGCTCAGCGTAGGCGTGCGAGAGGTAGCGGTTCGTGCAGTAGCCGTTGACTTCACCGACGCAGCAGAGGATCTGACGACCTCGGTCGGTCTACTTGTGTTTCGACTGATGACGCTAGCTCGTAGAGAATGCATGCTGCCTGTGTCGTTGTCCTCGACCTTGAGGATGGTTGAGCGAGCAGCAGGCCTCGTCGGAGTGCCCGCCTTGACGGTAGGGGTGGGTGCGGCAGGAGGTGGGCCAAAGAGATCCTCGATGGGGACTTCGATCTCTGCAGGAGATGATCAGAAAGTTTTCACGGGGGAGGAAAGTTTATACCATACATACCATGGCTGATTTCCTTCAATGCCCACCCGTCGAGGGCGTCGAACCCTCCTTCCTGTTTTACGCCCACCCATCGCTTTCGTAACCAACGGATAATATCCATGCGAGTCTGTTCTACCTGCACGCGGATATGGGAAGTGGATGGCAGCACTGTCGCATCTGTCTCTGTTGGATGCGGACGCAAGAGAATGGAAGAAACGAGAGTCTACACAAAATCAGAAAGGATAAATGTGTTGAAGAAAGGAAAACATACTTGGTATAGGGTTCCTGCATTCGTCTCACTGAGACCCCGTCTGACGCTATCCATAATCCATTCCACCCTATCCGAATCCTCGAACCGTGCCCCGTCCGACTCCATTATTTCCAACCACTCTGCCTGTTCGAAGCAACTCTCTGCTTGAGTGCACAGAACTTCATCGACTGCCTTCCGCGCGTGCAACACCATGTCCCTGACAGTATCCGCCCAGGATTCAATAACGGAGTTGAGCTTGCGTAGCGCGTCGTGCGATGCGAATAGCAGGGGAAACACATTAATGGGGGTTGTTCGTTTGGCCAGTCCCTTCACAAGACCATCTCGCGTCTTCTGAGGCAACCGGGCGAATTCTGCTGAGCACCATCCTTCGCCGAAGAGACCAACCAAAGCGCGGCGTGAACCGCGCTCAAGGTGGGGATTCTTGACATCATCCATAAGGGAGAACTCGAGAACACGAGGTGCACGACGGGCGCATTGTCGGCAACGGCAACCACCCACGCCCCATTTGCCTGCGGTGATCCGTTCGTACTCTGAAAATTCGAGGAAAGCGTGGAAGAGTCCATGCATCATCTCCTGGACAATGCGTGCCTGAACTTCGTCATAGAGAGTATCCAGAGAGAGGTAAGTGGCTGAGCGCATGATGTGAAAAGCGGTATCCAGGTCGAATGTTCGATGAGAGAAAACGAGAGTTCCGGTATAAATGAATCCAAGAGTGAAGTGAAGTGAAGCGGGAGTGAAAGGGGGAGAGGGCAGGTTCAGAGTGAGAGGTTCGTCTGGCTTTTGCGAGACACCCCACTGGACGAGCTGGGTATGAAAATAAGGAGAACGGGATATGAGCATAAATCGATGGGACGAGAATATGGCCGTGGTGCTGTCGTGGTTGGAGGACGAGAAGTTTCCTGTGAGGGCAATCTTGACATCGGAGTAGAGACGGGATCGCCACATGAAGACGAGGTCCTTTCGTAGCTTGTCGACGCGTGCCTCCTCAGCGTTGCCCTCCTCGCGTGTTTCGGAGGTATCGAACAGGAACTCGAAAGCTTCGCCGAAACCCTTTCCGGTGTAGAGGTATTCGAGCTCATTTGAAAAGAGGACGGGATTGATGTTGGTTGGGAGGCGAAGGAGAGCACCAGTAGCGGTCGAAGGTGCAGGTGATGAGGCGCGGTGAAACGGAGAGGGAGAGCGGGAAATTGCACCGTAATCAACACCGAGATTGAGAGAGAAGGTCGACTGAGCAGGAAGGGTCCCGGTTGGAGAAGATGAGTATGGATTTGGTGAAGTTGGAGGAGGAGGACGGAAGGAGAAATAACGGGCTTGAAAGCTTGGTGGAGCACGGGCGTATACGACAGCTGAACAGCGTACTCAGCGGAGAAGACGGCGACGAAGAGTGAGTGATGCGCACCTTTATGCCCCCACACCTCGTCTGACTCGCCCGAGTCGGGATTGGTTTCGCTCACGAGCTCCCACACGACATCGGGGAACCTGTCTTTGGCGTGATCGAAGAGAGCCTGGAGGTCGCTTTGCCAAGTCTGTGTCGAGTTCTTGGTAGCTTCGAGGAGGGCGGGGGGCGTTGAGGACGGTGTGGCCATTGATGAAGAGATGAAGAGAAGGAAGGAGGGACAGCAGCGAGGGCAGAATGATTATTGTCAGGGTATCGTGCCAGGAAAGGCGTGGACGCGGCGAGCGACGGAGGGGACAGCGACGACGACAGCAGCGGGCGACGACGAGGAAGGGATGTTGGCTGTCGCTGTCACTCGCGCAGTGAGGCGGGCGACGGTGTTGGCATCAAGGAAGACGATGAGCAGGAGGGCGCGGGCGTTGGGCGGCAACTCACAACACGCGCATCAATTTCACACGACCATAACCCTCCGCAAACCACGATGAAGCTCGTACGGTCCGTCCAATTCTCCATCTTTTACGGCGGGACATGGCTCATTTCAACCCAGGTTTTTGATGAAATTGAACAACGAGACGGTCACGATCGAGCTGAAGAATGGCTCCGTCGTCCACGGCACAATCACCGGTATTTGCATCCCGTTTCTGCTCATTTTCGCGACCCCTCACCTCCCCTCAGGTGTCGACATGCAAATGAACACCCATCTCAAGACGGTCAAAATGACCGCAAGGAACAGGGATCCTACCTCCCTCGATTCTCTCTCAATCCGCGGCAACAACATCCGATACTTCGTTCTGCCTGATGCATTGCCCCTCGACACCCTCCTCGTGGACGACGCGCCAAAGCCAAAGAGCAAAAAGAAGGACGACGTTCGCGGGCGCGGAAGAGGCAGAGGCGGCCCCGATCGCGGTCGTGGCGGTGGACGAGGGAGAGGGCGCGGAAGAGGCAGAGGATTCTAGATGGGTATCCTGTATCCCTGCGTGGCGAACAATACTGCTAGTGTGTCCTACTCTCCTTCTCCCGTAGTTCTCAAACCACTTGAAAAACGTGCACAGTCTGTCTGTGCTCTGTAGCGCAGCGCATGTATATTATCTCCTCCCCTGTTTCTTGGGACTCAGCGGGCTATATAGCGATTGGATCCGTCCATGCATCCAATTCTACTGCCATGGATCAAACAGTACCTTTCCACATCGCCCTTTGTCGAACAGATCGTACACCTCTGCCGCTTCTTCAAACCCCACCACCTTTTCGATCAAACTCGCCTGATCACCAATCCCTCCGAAAACATCCTGTCGCTTGATCAAGATGCTCGACGCGATGGGCAGCATACTCCTCACGGGGCATCTTCCAAAGTCGAACGACACGTTCTTGTCGTATGCTTCTCGCCCAGTGAGAGGCAGCTGTGGTGCTTGGTGCACTCCAACAGAGCTGATCAGTCCGAATGGTCGCACAAGCTCATACGCCAATGTCAGAGCACTGTTGTTACCAACCACCTTCATAGTCGATAATCAGCATTGCGATGTCATAAATTCGAATGCCTTACTTCGAGAATCGCGTTGCACCCGACACCTCCTGTCCATCTTGCGACAACCCCTTTTGCGTCTTCGATGTCGGCGACGACGACGGTATCGATATTGGGGGGAAATGATGGAAGAGCCAAGACGGATTGCATTTTCTCCCGGCGTGACGCATTGGGGTCCACCGCGACAACCCTGAAGGTAACCCCGCTCTTCTCGTGAATCTCTGCCAGTAAATGCAGCAAGCTAACTGTCGCGCACTAGATCCCGTTAACCATATGGTCGCACGGAGACGAAAGTTTTTCTCACCACTCCAACGGGTCCAAGACCAATCACAGCAAACGTCAGCGCCCTATCTTCCAATGGGAGTGCGGGAGGCCGAGACGAGGCCATAACCTCCGGAACGAAGGAATTGTAAGGGTACGCCGAACCGTTGACCCACGGTGAGATCTTAGGGTGCTGTAACGCCTGCAGGGCCGCAAATGCACCAGTGGGAAGAATGTCTGCGAGCAGCAGCAAGGAACTGTCGGCCAGAGTATGTTCTTCTCCGGGAGGCATCAAAGATGTGATAGAATCAACCTTGAAGAGAGTTCCGCCGGCCTTTGGGACGCGAACATACTGAGCTTGTCCCCCTGGGAGGTCGGGTATACCGAAAAGTTTGGAATGGATACATCGGCAAGAGATCCCAGCGCGACAAAAGCTGGCGCGGTCGATCAGCAACCTTGAGACAAACTTATGTTGGCATGCGCGTACTGGCACTCGCCACAAGAGACTGTGAAGGGGGATACGACTTTATCCCCTAGCTTGAGGTCGGAATACAGCGCTGGACGGTTCGTGGCGTCGGAGGAAAAGCTTGCCCCAAGTGCGACTACTTCACCGATGAATTCGTGGCCGCAGATCAATCTGATGCAGTTCGCAGTACTTCAGATGCGTGTGCATATTGAAACTATCAGATACGACATACGGGTCGTTGACATCTTCGTGTCCTCTGTAGACATGGAGGTCGCTTCCACACAAGCCAGCAAGCTAAGCGCAAGTTACAGCAGAGCACTGCCAGAATGTCTGCAACTGAAACCTACGGTGATCTTCACGATCGCATCGTCAGGGTGCAGGATGCTACGAAGGCAAGAGGTCAGTGTTTTGATTGGAATGGCGGGTGAGAGAGCAGCTGACTTGGGCACAGGGACGGTCTCGACACGAATGTCGTATGCGGGTGGATACCAGCGGACCGCACGCTGCGTCTTCGAGTATATTTCGGCCATGATCGGTTCTTACGATGTCGCAGAATTTAGAACAGAAATGCTCTCGTGAACGTCCAGGTGAAGGTGAAGGAGAGCCTGGGACAGCCGGGATATATGTTCCGGAGAATGCCGTGCTATAGCTGAAGTGGATCCTTCTTCACTGCTGACTTGTGCTCCTCATGACAATAGTCATCTCCAGGTCACCTGTATTCGTTATTCTGGGCGGCATGATGTGCGAATGATACAAATACTAAGTGACCATCGTAAGTACGGGGAGTGAAACCGTCAACATGTCTTTCACCTTTCTCTTTGCATTTCTAGCGATATTTGCGGCGACTTGTCATGCCGTCGTAGGGCCTGGAAAGGTGACCGGCGATACTGCTGTTCACGATCCTAGTACGTCGTATGCAATTAGACAACACTCTTGAGAGGCTCACCTTCATCTAGCTATGTGCAAGGATGACAGCGGGACCTACTGGGTATTCTGTGCGCCGCTCCCTTGACGTCAACAGATTCACGTCCCCCTTGAAGCTTACTGTCTACCTCTCAGCTACTGGAGTAGGGCTTGAGATTCGCAAGTCTACCGACAGGATTGCGTGGACACGTGTCGGCCTGGTTTGGCCAAATGGCGCACCATGGACAGACCAGTTTACGGGCACGTCGAATGGGTATGTCGGTCCACTTCGTGTGTGGCGAAATAAGTGAAACTCATCCTTTGCAGCGCACTATGGGCTCCTGACTGCACAATAATCAATGGAGAATTCAACGTACGTGAATTTGCCGCCTTTTGCGACGAGTCACGCTTACTATGCTCCATTTTAGCTATTCTACGCGGCATCTAGCTTCGGGTCTCAGACTGTGAGTTCAACGTCCAGGCTACTTACCCCTTAGTAACAGCCCTCATGCCTGTGATAGTCTGGTATCTTCCTTGCCAAATCTTCGACCGGATTACCCGGAAGTTGGACCAATGAGGGTCTTATCACATCTACTTCTCCTAGCAATAATTTCAATGTGAGCATTCGCTCCAAGATCAAACTTCATTGTACTGAACAATGTCATAGGCGATCGATCCAAAGTGCGTCATCTGAGCTACCTACTCTGAGGAAACTAATCGAGAGCCTGGATGCTGTAGCCTAATTATTGGTGAGCTTTACAAAACATTTATTGTCGCGACCTGACGTCTCTCCGGACAGACAATGGAAAGTGGTTCATGTCACTTGGGTCGTTCTGGACTGGAATCAAACTGTACGTTGCACAACCTACTCGCGGAGACGATGCTGACAACGATCCCTTCTTTAGCATGAAGTACGCTTTGTCTCCTCCTCATTTGCTTACTCGACCTCACCCACTCTCCTCAGCCTGAACCCTGCCACGGGGCATCTCTCCAGCAACTCCGTCACCGCGCTCGCCCAACGCACCGCCAACAACGGCGCGATCGAAGCCTCCGTGATCTTCAAGAACGGCAAATACTTCTATCTCTTCACGTCGTGGGACAACTGCTGTCAAGGCGTGAACAGCACCTACAACATCCGTGTTGGTCGTTCGACTTCGTGAGCGACGTTTCAGCGCAAATGATCGTTACCGTCAAGCTCATATTTATCCCCTCTGTTAGCGTTGCGGGTCCGTACGTGGACAGCGCTGGCGTGAACTTGACCGACGGCGGTGGGACACTTGTGTTGGCCAGTCATGATAAAGTACGCAATTTCGGCCCTGGGCATCGTCGCGATCGCTGATGCAACGACTATCATAGATTATTGGCCCCGGTGGACAGGATCTCCTCATGGATGTCGATGGACCTATCTTGGTATATCGTGCGTATCACCCATCTCTTCATTGCCATTTCCATCTCACAATTACATCGGCCAGATTACTATACGGCGACAGGGAGCTTCGTAAGTCGTGTTTCTCCTGCGGTGAGGCGAGCGGGCAAGACTGACCTCCGTCACTTGACAGCTCGGGATCAATCGTCTTGATTTCTCTTCGGGATGGCCGGTAGTCGTGTAAAGTCAAGCAAACGTATTTGTCGTCAATCCCAAACGGTTGTCATCATCGGATCGATTGCGACAGATGTTCAGAACCGTACAATATGTAGTATGCGATTATATCAAAGCAGTAAATATGATCTGAAAACGAACAGTACAATGCGAGAATCCGAGTTGTCCTTGGTTGTGTGATATTTATAGCAAAGATGCAGATTCAGAACGTTTAACTTACGACTTTCTCGAGTTTACAGCGAAGCGATATACGACTACAGAAAGTGAACACTTCTACTCGTCAAGGAGATTCTACATAATGAGACAGTTGTCATCAGATGCTTTTGTGCTCGCGATACCCATCTCGGCGAACGTCTGGGGCCCTGCTGGCTTGTTGGGCCGGGCGGAGTTCTGAGCACCAGGCTCGGGTACTCGTTGTGGGCCGTTGGGGCCGCCAGGTCGTCGCAGAGGTGGTGTACCCGCCGGCGAAGGAGAGTTGGGAAGGCTGGGACGTGGTGAACCGGCGGCAGAACCAGAGCCAGGATCCGCCAACGAGTAACGTGGGGTGTTCGCAAAGGGACGTTGCTGTTGCTGAGCGCCACCGGAGGGAGCAGGGGATGTGGGCAGAGAGGCGGAGTGGGAGGAGGAAGGCCCGAGCGGTGGTGCAGCCGAAGGACCAGAACCCTGTGGAGGTCTCACTCGAGGGTTGGTCGAGTTGGTGGATAGAGGCTGCTGTGAGTGCCCACCAGGAAGTGGCATCGGTCTGCCCATCTCGGGTGGAGAACTGGTCTGCGGCGCGCCAAAGGATCCAGGTCCGCCGGCTTTGGGTGGCGGACGACCCATTAGAGAGTTTCTGCGCACATTCTCCATGATCTGGTTGGCTTGTGCTGCAGAAGGACGTCCGGCAATGGCACCAGCAGCGTCGGAGCGCTGCTTGGCTTGGGTACGCTTCCGGACGAGAGTCGTGTCGGTCAGTGTTTCGTGCTCAGTGCGAGATAGTGCCTGGGGAGTGGGCTGGGAGAGGGCCTGCAAACGTTCCTTCGCGTCGGCGTTGCCGTGTTCTGCCGCCTATGAGCAGAAAGATGTGAATAGACTGAGTGCAGCGATGAAACATGAGATACGCACCCTGTTGTACCACTTCCTCGCGGCCTCAATGTCCTTCGGACCACCCACTCCGACCTCAGCGTAATAGCCCATTGCGAACTCGGCACTAGGCAAGCCCTTCCTGGCAGCCTTGTCAGCAAAAGTCCATGCAAGACCCTCGTCCTTTTCAAACGCTCCTTCAGCGCCGCAGAGGAACCATTTGCTTAGGGCCATATCTGCTTCGACCTCGCCTTGCTGACTCGCAAGCGAGTAGTACTGGACGCTAAGGAGAGCATCGAAGGGGAACGGCGCGGTCGCGTATTCGTACGAGTGGCCGAGTTTGTACTGGGCAGGAGCAAAGTTGAGATACGCGGCGCGTTCAAGGTGCTTGCGTGCCTCTGCGTGAGGAGTGGAGCCAGGGGGGATAAACGGCGCGAAGAGGTGTTGAGGAAGTTGGATGTGGGAAAATTCGGACAGCAGGAGCAAGCCGTAGACGTAGGCTGGTTGGGGTACATCCACTGTCGCCAGTGTCGCGGCACGATGCAGGAGAGACAGTGCGATCTCAGGGTTAGGCTGCAGGCCAAGCTGACCCATGAGATGTGCCATGCCCATGCGCTAGGAAAAGCAGGGTTGGGGGATGCGCGATCACGTCAAAAGCTGTATCACTCACGTATAGACAGCTCTCAACGCCGTACTTGACACCACGTTCGAAACAGTCCTTTGCGTGACCGGCGTCCCCAAAATTCTCATAGTCTCTGCCGAGCTTGAACCAGGCAGCGTGATATCCGTTCTTCGCGGACTGTTCGAAATCCCTGAAGGCAGTCCTTGGGTTGTGGGGAATAAATTGCGGGTATGCACCGGAAGCAGCACACGTTGCGCGGAGGTAGATGGCTTCCGCCACATGAGGAGGCACTGGGCTGGGAAATGGCTGGGGCGATGAGAGTTCTTGGACAAGCGGGAGGGCGACGTCGACCAAACGTTGGAGCTGGGGGTCTCCGATTCGGACGGGGCCCACTGGGATGTCTGTGGAATTTACGTTTGGTGCATTCGCAGTCGCGAGGTGGTTCTGATGAGCGCGTTCGACGAGACCGAGGACATCGCGAATCCAGGCGACGGATGAGGCGGGATCGCGATCAGGACGCTGAATGGAGGGCAGAGCAGCGGTGAGGAGGGGGATGGTAGGGAGAGGGATGGTCAGTGATGGCTGTCCGGACGAGTTCTGTTGGCGGGGAGAGGGAGCCCTGGGACCTGAGGGAGTCCTGGCGTGGTTGTGTGTTGGGGGACGAGAATGCTGTCTTGGCGGAGAGTAGGAGGAGGTTGGACGGGGACCGTAAGGGTTGTGGTTCGGACCGAGAGACATGTTTGAGAAGGCAGAGTCTACGGAAGTCTGGTGATCTGGGGGGTAGTAGGACGAACGCTGTGGAGGGTATGGCTGGGACGGGTATTGGGGGAACTGCTGAGGAGGGGGAGCGGGGGTTGCATTTATATTCCACGGAGACCAGTCGGAGGGGTTGGCGGGAGGCGGGAGGGGACTGCGGCCTCGTGGGGTGTCCTGGTTCGGGGTGGGCATGGCGAACGGGAATTGTGGAGGGCCGAGAGTGTGTCGGTTGGAGTGTGAGAGCTCGTCGTCTAGTTGACGGACCATCTGTGAAGGATTGATGAGGGAGAGTGAGGGGAGGATTTAGATGAAACGCACGTTTGCAGAGAGCTCTGGCTGGATCTTGTGAGGACGGGGCGCGATGAGCGGGTTCTCGAAATGGGGCATCAGGCGATCGTCGTCGATGTCGGGCTTGAAGTTGGGCGGGAGGGGCGGGACTGGGGGAGGACCAGGGGGCGGGGGAGAGTAGTCGACGGGGCGGGGAGGGACAGGAGGGGTGGCCATGGTGGTGGGAGGTGGGCGGTCGTCGTCGTGGCTGCGGTCGTCGTCGTCTTATATAGCCTGGCGGGACAGCCTCGGCGTCGTCGGTCGTGGGCGGGGTCGACAGCAACAGCAGTGCACTGAAGATCTCCGCTGATAAGGGTTAAACTCTATCTTATCTCTCATTGCAACGCTCTCACTCAATCACTCCCTTCAAAGTTGATATCAAGCAGTCCTACAATACACTAACTATCTCTCCTCAGCAACAGCAGCTTGGTCTACAACGCCAGAGTCAGTAACACAACATACCATCGTCCCATCGCGCCTACTCACCCGCAGCAAGACCTGAAACAGTCGCAACAAGGCTCACAGCAACAGCACGGGTAATTCGCGCAGTATGGCTGAGGATATCTCCGAACATGGTGCAGGTTCGGCTGAGGAGCCACATACAGCATCGGTGGCTGAGGCGGGGGCGGTACGCCATACATCATCCGCATCTCGGGTGCTACATTATTCAGTTATCACCAACCGCACACGCAGACCAGGAAAACACGTACCTTGGGCGTAGTACGTGTTGGGTGCGACGTACATTCCCCTCAGGTCAGCAGATGACCGACGGACGTGGTACACTTTGCTCGGGCGAGGAAGCATCGTCGTCTTTTTCCAATTTGAGAGGGAGGGGTGCTGGGGAATTCCCTACATCGTCCCAGCCCAAAGCCAGGTATTTCTGAGTCTCAGCTATCCCAACACACTCAGAGCCTCGGGGATTGAACCCAAAATGAGTCAAAACTTTCAGCACAGAAGTTGATCTATGAAGTCCACGTTGCACCGTGTGGAACCCTCTGCTGCCTGAGCGGTCTGTGCGAACGGGAAAGTCGAGCTCGGAGGTTTGGAGAAATGAAATCACGTGATGCATCCGTGGGTGTTCTTCACGA
The DNA here is from genome assembly GCA_021029105.1 of Cristinia sonorae. NCBI lineage: Eukaryota > Fungi > Basidiomycota > Agaricomycetes > Agaricales > Stephanosporaceae > Cristinia > Cristinia sonorae. The sequence continues at coordinate 23,777 of JAEVFJ010000073.1, read as the reverse complement.
TAGAACAGGGCTTGGGTTCTGCCGGGACAATGAGATACGGAGATGAGCCTGTATACGATGAGCGATGCTTTGTCCATGATAGGTCCACTTTTAGACACTGTCGGTCATCTACCCTCTAGACTCTGGTCTCCGAGATGAATCAATATCCGAAGATGCTGATAAAGCCATGAAGACGCCACAACATATCGCGCAATGCTACAGCAGAAACCGTCAGCGTGAAAGCAGAGCTGGCTGTCGTCCACGTACAAGGTCGAGCAAACGACGTCAGGTAAGCGAAGAATGGGCGTTCCATGAGGGCCAGAAGCTTAAGGACTATTTGCGTGCAGATTGGGTTATCGCCAGTAGAGCCTTGCACGGCCCAATTGAATGCTGGAGATACCGGGGCCGCGGTGTGTCTGATTCCGAAGTTGACTACAAAATGGAGTCAAGTCGCGAGAATGACGTAGAACACGCACCTTGTTCCCCTCTTCGGATACTCAAGAGGCTGAGGAGGTTTGCATCGCACGGGGTTAGTTAGGAATCCGGAGTTTGTTGTCCCAGAAGCGATGGTAAGCTAGATAACCGTACTGCAGAAGAGCACTATGAAAATTTCCCTCAATGCGACCGTTGACACTCAGGTCGATTCATGGTCGAGGCACTAATCGTTCGGCGCAGGTCGAACCATCAAGGGTGCGGTCTGAGATGACGGCTTGAGAGTGAGGTACCAAGGAAGAGAATTAAAGGACGTACTAGACGACATGACAGGTCAATGTCGAACTGTGTGCAAGTTGGAATAGCCCAACGCAGTCACAGTCCTTAGACTTAGACTACTAGGTGCTCTTTACTCGCCATGAGCAAGGCATCTTGTGTTTTGGACGAACATCAAAGAAATGCGCAGATAACCCACGCCGGGTCTTACATTCCCTCCAGGATGGCCGACTCGCCGCGAGGGTTGATGATGAAGCAGCGTTGGAGTCACCAAACGTCGGGTGAGCGGAACCGGTGCACCATAAAAGGCAACTATAGACGCTGAGAATGGTTACTCATCCGGATTTGGTTTGTCATCCTGGTTTCCGTCCCGCCTCAAAAGCTCAGCGTCGACCTGAGCATCCCTCCCACACTCCCCCCATCTCCATCAAGGTCAGTCCTGCCGCCCCAGCATCGTCCATTTCATCGTTTCTCGTCGTTTCGAGCCGTCGGGAGACTGGAATAGTGATGGATGCGTTGGATTGCCTTCGGATGACGCTGACCCTCATATCTTCACAGAATCAGTCGAAATGGGACGCCGCCCCGCCCGCTGCTACCGCTACTGCAAGAACAAGCCCTACCCCAAGAGTAGGTACAACCGTGGTGTCCCCGACCCCAAGGCTTGTCTCCACCTCCCAATTCCTGTTCGAACACTTGGCCTAATGAAGTTTTCTCTCAGATCCGTATTTTCGACTTGGGACGCAAGCGTGCCTCTGTTGACGAGTTCCCCTTCTGCTGCCATCTTGTCTCCGACGAGTACGAGCAGCTCTCCTCCGAAGCCCTCGAAGCCGCCCGTATCTGCGCCAACAAGTATGTCACCAAGACTTCCGGCAAGGATTCCTTCCACTTGAGGGTCCGTGTCCACCCCTTCCACGTCATCCGTATCAACAAGATGTTGTCCTGCGCCGGAGCTGATAGGTTCGTGCTCTCCTTCTTTTCTTGCGTCATCTTGACCAAGCCGGTATCTGTAGGCTTCAAACCGGTATGCGTGGTGCTTGGGGCAAGCCATACGGTACGGTCGCCCGTGTCAACATTGGCCAGATCATCCTCTCCATCCGTTGCAAGGAGCAGAACGCCCCCGTCGTTCAGGAGGCCCTTCGCCGTGCTCGTTACAAGTTCCCCGGTCGCCAGAAGATCATCATCTCTCGCAAGTGGGGTTTCACTAACGTGAACAAGGAGGATTACCTCAAGTTGAAGGAGGAGAAGCGTGTGTTGCAGTGCGTACGATTTGTTCTTTCGATTGGGCCCAATCGTCTGACGACTCTCTCAGGGATGGCGCTTATGTTCAGTACATCCGCCCCAGGGGCCCTCTCGAGACCAACTTGCGCAACCAGCTCAGGGCGTAAATTGTGTATTCGTACCCATGTATTTCTCCGCCACGATGACCAACACGGCGCAGTTGGATCCCACGATAGACCTCCCGGTGTGATTTCCTTTCCTTTCTCTGTGTGATCAAACCGTCTGCGGACTTTTGCCTCTTATTCACTACGTCATCCGTTCAAAATGGGCGACGGTTAGGGGAAATGGGGCATATATTATTCTCTCATTGGAAGACATTCTCTTTGTCGGTTTCTGCGTTAGCTCATCGTCTTGTTCGTGAGTCTGAAGGCAGTTGCGTAGTGAGGACATCATGTAGTCGCTATCAATCGATCTTCTCTTCTCTCAATTGCAGATGTTCACATATCTTGCGCACTGTCGTATCACAGAATTGCTGGGCTTGTGGCTTTGGTCGTCGTTGAACTTGAAGCACCTGTTGTTGACCTCGTCGCCCTTACCAACCCCCTCTCGTAACGTTATCGGAGCGCTGACGGTCTTGATATGACAACACGAGCGAACTTTTAAAACGAGGCTAGAAGTATGCGACGCCCTTCAACCCGTAGCTTTCTAATCAGCGCGAAGCAATGTACAGAACATATCCGTGTACCTGTGCCTCGCCAATGGGACGGGCAATATAGCATATCTAGCATTGAGCTGCATGCGGTCGTCATGCACGAGAACGTTTGGGCTGTGGTACTTATGATCTCGCCTGACTTCAGATCGCTTACGGCGTCGTCCACGCATGCTGAAGTGCGTGGACGAGGAGAAAAGGGTGGACGATCCATCAGCTGCTAGAACCGTTGAATCGTCCAGATCGCTGTCGAACTGATCAAAATACTCGGCTGCGCAGGACAGATGAGGTCATACCAAGTGCAGATGTAGCAGGTGTTGGTCTGGCAGGTCGGGTGTCTCGAGCCTACCGTCCGAGGCACGAGCAATGACCGACGGGTCCACAGCAAATATTACTTTCCGGTCCACGTCGTTCGGATATTCGTGGGTGAATTTGGGGCGAAAGATATATGTGTCCGGAGGCGAAGATAAGAACGTCGTAAGAAACCTTGTCCAATGTCGCCATTCTGCAGCAACAATTCTCCGCCCTTCTTGACCCCGCGGTGGGTGACAGAGGTGACAGACTCAATGAGGAATGTGCCATGCTATGTTGTGGAAGAGGTTCTCGAACGGGCATGAGGGCAGTGTCTTCTAGGCTATCTGCTGCCGTGATCGTAAACCGCACGGCAGCGGCATAGTTGAGATAGTAGGGGCGTGAGCTGACAAGTACGAGATTGTACTTTGAAGGCCCGAGTTTGGCTGAGAGGTCGCGTGCAAGAGCAGCACCGTAGCCTCCGCCGCCAACAATGAGGATGTTTGATCTTTTGGACATAAGTGTGAGTGGCTTCCTGTGTATTTGATGATATTTTCTGTACCTTTATACGCAAGTTTCGGTCATTCTGACCAGGACATGTTCGTGTTCAAAATCTTAACGGACTCCAACCGGGAAATCCACTACGCGTACGTCACGCGGCACGTGATGTGTGACGGGACTGATGTTTGAGTCTTGGTGTGACAGTTGACTCTGCCAACGCCTCGATGGAGGCTCACCTTCTTCCAGGTATTTCAAAAATGTTTACTGTCTAATTGCTTATAGTGTTGAAGCTTTTTACAGTACGCGCGTTGTACACGGTCAATAACGCGCCGCAGTACATCCTCGCCCGCTCTCAAGAACCCGTCGTCGTCCATGTCTTCTCCGCGCCAGGGCCTGCGGCTCCAAATGTCCAGCCAACCTACGGAAAGACGACGTTGAAGGCTTGCTTGGAGGTTATATGTCGCTCTAGGTGAGTCAACCCGCTTTCCATGACCAACACTCTTCCTGACATCTCCTAGCCCCGAAGTCATCCCCAATCGCGTTCGCGATTTCTCCGTATACGTCCTCGACCCCCTCGAAGCCCTCGCCTCTGTCCCAGCAATGCGACCAGGTGGGATTTCTAACCCTCTTTCCCATGTCCAACCTCAGCCCACTGTCGCAATCGGCCTTGGACTTCTCTCCTGGGCTCTTCAACCAGACGCCACCGAAACCGTCGTCACAGGAACAATTGTTTCCCATGGATCTCAGCAGAGTTCTCTGGAGGTTATATTTTCTCTCAGAGAGGTGCGTCTTAACCCTGATCGTGTGTTCCCACTGTAGCCCAACGATACCACCAGACATTGCCCGTCCCTCTTCCCAAGCCTTACAAGCCACCTACCAAGCAAGAACCACGTGAGCCACCTCTCTCCCGCTCCAAATCCTCCAGGCCAAAGCCTGCCGTACCTCCCCCGCAGCCTCAGGCTGGTCCATCTACGGTCACCTCTACCACAACCACGACCATCATGAGCAGACAAACATCCACCACGACCACCCCACCAGGTGAACCCGTCGTCACATCATCCACGACCACTTCAACCACCTCCAATCCCACCCTTCAGGCCCTCCTCATGACCCTTTCCCAGTCCAATAAGAACCAGGAACTTCTCACTGCACTCGCTGCTATTGATTCCTCGACGCCTCCCGGGGGCGAGCCAAGCGCTCTCAACCGCACGCTGATACACGCCCTCACCCAACTTCTCAACTCATCTAATGATCTCCCTCCATCGTCAATATCTTCATCCACCTCTGCGTCAGCGCACCCTGTTGCTACCTCAAACTCAGTCGTAACCGTATCCCAATCAACGAGACCCGCAACACTCTCACCACGAACACCCAAGCGTCCGTCATCTCGTGTTACACTATCCGCCGCCTCAAATACTTCACCCAAGAACGGCTCTGACGACGATATCGTGGTATTGGATAAGGGCAATGTCAATCTTGCCGCCTTCCGACGACGGAAGTCGGAGAAGGAAAACTCCACCACTCAGCCTCCCCCTCCCAAGTCCCCAGCGAAGTCCACCTTGAGTAGAAAGAGGACATTGAACGAGGTTATGGAGGAACGCGATCAACAGAGGGAGCACACCCGCAAGAAGTCTGGTCCTTCTCGTAATATCCTCTCATCAGCAAGCTCAGCACCTTCCCTCCATGCGATGTCGGATACTGGGTTTGTGGCTGGTCCTTCCACCCGAACTACCGCTAATGCGCGAGTTCCGGCATCCTCGCCACCTCGTCCAGCGAAACGTGCTGCTGGTATGACTCAATCTTCCCCCGCTCGTCGTCGAAAACCCTATGTCGTTCCCGAATGGGCAAAGACTGACACCGCCACGCGACCTCGCTTTGCGGAAGCAAGAGATGCTCCCTCAGTGCCTAAGCCCAAACCTTTGGCGCGAAAGAGGCCAAAGAAGCACGTCAGCGAGAATCACAGCAGCCCTCCAAAGACGCCACCTCGTCAAAGTCCGATCCCTGTACTTCAGGTGCCCTCCAGTTCTCAAGACTCGTCGGTATCTTCGCTCCCATCCAGCTCCCAGACGTTTTCTATTCCGTCTTTACCTTCCTCGCAGACATCCACTCCATCAGATCCGCGAGACCAGCCTCCGAACGGCGCACATCCTATCGTTGCACACACCATTGATGCAAACATCTTCGACCTATCGCAGCACCCAGAATGCCCCAAGACACCTCCGCCCAGACTCCGTCGGAGGTCGGGGCCTAGTCCAGGGAATCAGTCACCTGGGCTGTTTGACTCACCGCTTTTCACGCCAAGTGGTAAGAAAACGTCGCCTCGTACGATAAAGAGATCGAGATACGCGGAAAGTGCGTTAGCCTCCCCTATGTCTGGACGACGCCCCAGGACACCAAAGACACCAAGGACGCCGATCGGTCGTCCGAGGTGGTCTTCGCGGGAGTCTGTGATGCGAGCTCTGCAAGCCGAGGACGCTCCTTCGGATGACGACGGACCGTCAAGCTCCTTGCCTGTTGCTAGCAGTGACGCTGAGCAGGACCCTCCACCGACATGCAGGTCATTGGGTGGCGACGAGGACGAGCCTCACTGGTCCATAGGCCTACCGCCGTCATCTCCGCTTCCGCCTTCCAGTCCTATTCTATCGCCAGTGACACTGGAAGGTGACGGTGGTGAACTCTCCGCAGCCATACCTGATGAGACGGAAGAGGATGATCTCACAGATGACCCTCTGCTAGACATTGCGACCAGCGAAGGCTTCTCCTCTGACCCATTCGAGTTCATGTCGGATGGTGGTGTAGACGTCGACGACGGAGATACCACACTGTCAGCAGACGACCTCAACGCTTTCTTCCTTGCCGCTACGAGTGGCACTGATCAAAGTGGCGCGGAACTTGATGATGCGTCGTTAGAGAACTTGGACCTGGAACAGTTGTTGGCGACAATGGCGCCCATCTTGGAAGAAAGCATCGTTCCCGGTGACACCACGTCGGAAGCCTTGGGGGTGGCAGGCACCAGTGCGTCGGACGTACCATCTGAGGTATCTGTCGACGCGGCAAAGTGGGCGGAGAGCGTGCAAGGACTGTTTAGTGGATGTGTGCTGTAGGTTAATTGTTTGAATTCATGATGCGCCTGTTTCACCGTGACTTTTTACCATTGAACTCCTTTGACTGCGAAGTTGCAAGGTGGTTGGGCATTTGGATAGACCCTTGACCGCTCCCAAGGCCACAGTCGCGCTCTGTTCCCCACATCCACCACATCATGTCGTGGGTCGCCGGGGTGAGGGTGAGTACGACCTCTGCTTCCTGCTCCTTCTACTCAGGCTCTCGGCTCAGGCTGTGAACGCGGTGGGTGCCACTGAATCGCCAGCGTCAGCCAAAAACTGCTTTGTCATCCGCTGGCACCTTTCCCAAACTCACGATTGTTCTGCTCATTCAACGACAACCTCATGAACGACGCAATCCCCCCCACAAGCCCCTGACTTCCTCCAATAACTGGGCCTCAGGAGGTCAGTATTATACCTCCTCTTCAATGCGCAGTGTTGTTCGCGAAGAATTCGACGGCAGAGTTTGCAAGAACGATGAGTCTGTCTTCCGGCGTCTTGGTATCGATCAGGTATCCAATGCGTTCAGCAAAGCATACTGCGAGGCACACCAATCTTCAAATCAAGAAGCGCTCCAAGAGCTCAACAAGATCGCCTCTGCGGCGGTCTCAAGACGGGTCAGAAGCCGTCTTGCCAAAGCCGATGACCCCACCGCATCCCTCGATGAACAGGCTAAAGGGCTTGGTTGGGAAGTCAATATGTACCCACACCTGGTTAGTGTACAAGACTTACATCCTTCTTCTGCTGAAGCTGACCCCAGTTATCAGCAACGTCTGTGCAACAGCATCGTCAACTTTCAAAGCGAACTCGATGCGTCCGCCGCCAGGCACATCACGATTGCCCCAAACAGAGAGTTCAAGGGAGCAGAACATACAACAGGTTTTCCGAAAGTGAATCCAGATGGAACCGGGTCATCTGTCGTGGCATGCGACTCCTGGTTGAGCGTTGACTGGTTCTTGGACGTCAAACCCAGAGTAGACCAAGGAGTTGCCACGAAGGAGACTACTATCCCGGAGGCCGTCTGCCAGGGTGCTGACTACTCTCGGCTCCACATGTCTTCCCGGCCTTTCCAACTTTTCTCAGTTGGTCTACTTATTTTCGGCCTCAAGTTCATGGTCGGTATTTTCGATCGTGATGGCATTACATTTTCCCCCGTCTATGATCTTAATGCCAATCTCGAGACCTTTGTCAAGGTTATTCGCCGGCTCGTTAGCCCTCGTCTCACGGCTATCGATCTTGGACTTGACCCCACCGTTTTCCAATTGCCTTCGGCTCACCCTCTTCACACCGCCCTTCGTCCTACCGCCACATCGCTAGGCGTTTCTGCAAACTTTCCAGCATTCATCGTGAGATGCCCGAAAGAGTTGAACAGGATGGATAATGGCGGTGTCCATAAACAGTGGACCCTTGTTCCGTGGGTGACCATTGGCCCTCCTATTTGGGTTTCCTTGTCTTTGATAGGGCGAGAAACAAACATTTGGCGCGTGGCTCCCGTTCAATGGGTGTCTGGTGCTTGGACTTTTGTCAGTGATGGCACTTTGTCCATCCTCAAGAACTCGTGGCGCAATAGTCAGCGCACCGGTGAGGCTGTCATTTATGGCAGTCTTCGCATTCACCCTCCCGGGGTAGCCCGCTGTACACAGGGAGGAGATGTCGTTTTCCCTGACGCCAGGGCGGTGATATCGGGTTATAATCTTCGCACTCTTCCTGCGATCCAGGAAGCGCTGTATATGGAGGAGTATCGTCAGCCTGAGTCGCCATCCGGTGATGGGCAGCCAACCTCCGTTCTCCATCGCCTCATTCTTCAGACTATTGGGAGGCCATTATGGGATTTTGTAAGCTATATGGAGCTGCTCCAAGCATTCCGCGCAGCTGTTGCCGGCGAGCTTTGTTTTTTCTTTTCTTTTGGATGGGAGGACAACGGTACTAACGCCTGTTCGATAGGTCATCAACAACTCGTTGATCAAGGCATCCTTCATCGAGATATAAGTGCCGGTAATATCATGATATCTGCAGGTACTCCCAATCCCGGCGAAAGAGGCTTCTTAATGGACTTGGAGTTCGCAAAGATCGCCGAACTCGTGCACGTCGTATCCGGAGAGGGGGGTCCCACACGCACCACATGGACCACTCCGAAACGCGGTGTTCAGATGACCGTATGCACTGCAGTCCTCCCGTTGAGTTCCATAGTAATCTTAACCACCACAGGGCACCGTGCAATTCATGGCCAGAGAGATCTTAGACTCTGTCAAGAACCAAAAACCCATCGAGCATCAGGAGCATCACGATCTAGAGTCGTTCGCCTGGGTCTTCGCCTATGTCGTGTTGCGACGCCTGCTCCGCGATGCAAAAAGCAAGGACCAAAATTTATCGAACGACGCTCAAGTGGCCATCAATGCGAAGTTTGAACAATCATTCGGCGGTCTGAACCTGAGCGCTGTGATTTTGCAACGTGATTCACTTGGCGCCTTCGAGCTTGATCCTGGATATATTCCAGAGCCTCTCAAGGAGTTTGTGATTGCGTTGGGCTACCAAGTCCGCGCAAATTACCACAGGACAACTGTAGCGGATGTATATGCCGCCCACATTCCACTACCCCCTGTCAGGAAGATGACACATTTGAGTCTCCTTAGCCTCATCGATGCTACCATCAATGAGATGGCAAGGAAGGAGCAGATCGGATTCATGATTTCCTTATAAATTTATTGTACCACTACCGTTGTACGGAGTAGTTCAGTGATCAAGATGATTTTGAGTTGGTTTTGAGCCGTATTTTGGTGTGGCAGACTGGCAGATGGCGCAGACCCACTGCCTTACCTGCCGCGGGATCTGGATTCTGGGAAGCATATTGGTTTGGGATGGATACCTCTCAATGTTAGTCTTGCTTTGCAGCCAAAAGATATTACATGTTTTGATTGTAATCTGATAGTTGAAGAACATAACGTGGATAGACTACGTCAGACGCTTACAATAATCTGGGTTCCCAGTAGGATTCAAAGCCCAGTTGGGGAAGTCTACGACTTTACCAGATCCACCTCCAACTGCAAACGTGAACACAAATACCATCACTTGAGTTCCACCATCCAACGCCGCAGACAACAAGAAGTTGTACTTGCGGAACCAGCGCGGACGGTACTTCCGGAGGTAGAATTGAGAAAACACGGCCATCAGGAAGGTTGTGAAGACGGATGAATTGATGCCGACCGAGAGGTAGCCGAGCGTCCAGCAGAGCACTGGGGTGACGACGCGGTCGGCGCCGAGCTTGGGGAATTTGAGGTGGACGAGCCAGAAGGGGAGAGGGACCGCGAGACCGATGAGAATCGAGAGCGGGACGATCTAAATGACTGTGAGCGTTGAACGTTGAGAAAGGTAGTGAGGACACGTACGCCATAGCGACCGCTGGGTGTGTACAGGTGGTTTCCGAGAGCACCCCAGGTCACAGCGTCAGAGTTGTAGGACTGCACTTGCTGACCGCTCCAAACGTTTGAACCCTGAACGTCAAGAAGAATGTCGCGCTGGGCAACAATGATAACCTTCATGATGATGTAGTTCAAGAGCGAGCCCTGGAGAATAGGATATGTCAACTATCGATGAGATAAGATGGGCGATCAAGCACGTACGACAACGGCACCAGCAGCTTGAACGATGAAGGTCGCCCGCGGAGGAAGCTTCGTGTACTGACCCATCTTGAGATCACGGATGATGCCACGAGCCTGGGAGACAGTGTTGTATCCGTAGAGGGTGAAGTACATGTTGGCCTGCGGGCTTCCTGGTACCATGCACGCACCCAACATCTGGATAATGCTCGAGGTGTCGGGGACAAAGCCTGTGATGGCGTAGACGGTGACGACGAAGGGAAGGAAGATGGCGGCGAGGATAAGTGCGACGATGAGGGCCCACCATGGCAGATCGGAGTGCCCAGTGTAGATTGTTGCCATTGCCATGGCAAAGGACGCAACGAAGATGACCATGTACCACCACATAGGCACCTCGGGGTAGACCTTCATCTTCTCCCTGTGAGGGTCGATGATCTCGCCGCTGCGCTCCTTCTTGATCGTGTTGATGATATTCTTGCCGTACCATACAATGACGTGCGTGATGGTTGCTCCGATGGCCAAGTTCGAGCCGATCTTGGTTAAGACCTGGGAGCTGGCAAACCATGGGAGACCGACGGCTTCAAGCTTTGCAGGATCCAGCCTCAGGTTGTCATCGAGGATAGAAAGCTGGTCGTAGTCGCTGCCATCTTCATTGAACAGGGACTGAGACAGGAAGGGGAAGTTCTGGCCCTTCCAGGTGTTGGCGGCGTACGCTGCACAGAACGCAATGCTAATGAGAGTGAGTAAGACTTGAGGAAGACTCAGTAGAAGTGACGTACATGCAGATCATGGTACCAAAGTACTGCGAGAGCTGGGTGGAGATAGGCGTGAAGAGTGCGCCCATGGAACCGCCGCCAGAACCGACATAATTCCAGTCCAAGGAAAGTGCGAACATGCCGAGGCCTTCGTTACCGGCCGCGCCACCAAAGATGCGGGTGAACCACGCAGAGTCACGCTTTGCAAGGCAGAAGATGCTGATACCGGTGAGAGTCCTAGAAGAGAGGTTGATCAGTGAATACAGTAACCGAAACGAGTCGCGTTCACTCACGGTGCGATGTACTCGGGGAACCATTCCCAGACGAAGATAGCGACGAAGACGAGCCAGAAGAAGCGGACTCGCCTCTTCTGGGCGAAGATGCCTTTGCCACGGTGGAGAGCGTCGAAGAGTTGAACGGTGGGAAGTAGGTTGGGGAAGACAACGTAGGTGGGGTACACAAGGAATGCACGCATAAAGCCACCGAGGCCATATCCGATAAGCTGGGAGCCGATGAGTGTGAAGAGGCCGACGCCGACGTTGGGTGAGATGTTGTAGTATAACTCGTCCGCGGCGAAAATGCTGATGGCCAGGGCCGAGTCGGCAGCTGTAGACGAGAAGATGGTGATCGCGACGTGCTCCTTCAAGTCTACCGCGGCATTAGATACTGACTATCGACGAAGTTATATGCTACTCACTGAAGCGACCAGGGTTGAGGAAGCGGCCGAACCAGTTGTCACGCGTCTGGAGGTGCGCGTGAGGATTGCCAGGACCAGGAACGACTTCTTCCATGACGCGACCAAGGATGTACGCAATGATCTGGAGAAAAAGCTGGGAGACAAAGACAGTCTGGGGACGGAAGTACTGCCGAGACAATGTCAGACAGAAAAGTAGAGATGGGGGCAGAAACGTACGAAGATCTGGCCCAAGACAGCGCCGAAGCAAGATAGACCCAAGCCCAAGAACCACGTCCTGAAGGTGAAGACAGGCAGGGTCGGGTCGTCCTCCATGGAGATCAAACGGGTGGCTACGTCCACATCGGTTTCTGCGAGTAAACGGTCAGCGTTGAGAGGGGTGACCATGGAGGGGGGGGGCGTACCGATGGGACGTTCCTTTCCATCCGCACCCAAATCAATGTCCCGAACATCGTCGTAGACATCGCCGACATGGACAGACTGGACGACAGAGGCGGAGTCCGACTTTTCGTTGTACTTTTCGTCGATGGACGGAGTCTTGCGCTCAACGTCGCCGTGAGGGAGATCCTGGACGGCCATGGCTGATAGGGGGGGATACACCTAGCGTTCGCAAGGAATGGAAGTGCGAGGAGATGGAGTATAAATATGCGCATGGTATCTTCAAGTGGCTATCTGCCAAAACGCCGGTCTCGTGGCAGAGATAGCTTGCCCACATGGGAGGCAAAGGGTTGAGAACCACGGTGGTTGAATGGCCGTACAGTGGGAATAACTTGGTGACCATATGGTGCAGTCATGTCGGTTGTATCCAAGTCTTGATGTATCGTTTGAGCGTCATGGAGAGCTCCATGTGCACGTCCCGACCCTTTGCAGTTTGGGCTATTTTCTCAACACCCGGAATCAGATCGGTCCACCCGCCGTCGATGGTGAATGCATGCCCGACGAGCGGCGGTACCTGAAGAGAAGTTAATTTTAGATATCTCATCATCCAGACCGACATACCTCTTATCTCCCAACAGCCACACCCACGCCCACGACGGTGAAAAATGTATACAATTGGGTTACAACGCCCATCGTACAAACCACAACGTACTGGATACAGCAAGGTACAGAGTCGCATGGTGGTCTCGTGCAATACTTTTTAGATCTGGTACAAATCAAAACCTCTCAACGTGCGCGTGCCCAAGCTAAGCCCCTTCATCGTACGCCGTCCATATCAAAAACGTCATCGTCGTCTCCAGTCAGCACTGGCCCACTCAGCGGACTGGTCGGACCGGGTCCTGGGTATCCTCGTCCGCTGGGATTGCGCGCCACCAAACCAGGAGGAGCAGCGGTGGGCCCTGGATGAAGCCAATCAGTGTGATGCAACAGACAAATAGCAAAAAGAACGCCACATACTTGACGCAGCAGCTGAATACGAAAGACGTGAGAACATCGTCTCCAGCCCACCCAAACCTGGAGGAACATTCGGCGCTGGGTTCGTGTTCTGCGGTATTTCCGGAGCACCAGCGTTGGGAGATAAGCTATGCCACTCTCCAGAGGGACCGGAGGAGTGACCAAAGCCTTTGGCTGCCGGTGAGAATCCAGTGGATCTTCCAGGACTGAACGCTGCAGAGGTCGAAGGGGATGGAATGACAGGGGGAGGCAGTGCGTGTATTCGAGAGTAACCCGCGGCCAGTCCCTGGGGAAGACTTTGACCAGGGGCGTGCGCTTGCAGCGCACGAGCAGATGGAGACATCGCGCTCGCGTGACGGTCTCCTTCGCCCGTGTACCCATCCATGCCGCGGCCCAGGCCAAGACGACCTTGCGAAGTGAGATAAGAGTCCGACGGCGCAGCCTCGAACGCGGGGTGACCAGCAAACGAGTTCATGCGCGGAGGCGACAGGGCCATTCCGCTTGGACCAGATTGGTACGCGTTGCCCATTGGCGTGTGCGAGCCGGAGCCGGTTTGAGGGTAGAGCGACGTCAATCCAGCCGGACGAGACGATTTCTGGTTGATGTAGTGGTGAAGACCAGGCAAGAACGCGGCGGACGCGTTGGAGGGGGCGAGGATCTCGTCGACGCGATTAGAGAGGCCAGAGTTGGACTGGAAGGAGCTGGGGGTGCCGTTGCCGAGACCTCCACCAGTGACCGACGTGCCAGGAGTGCCCGGCGTGGCCGCGCCGGTTGCCCAGATGGAGCGGATGTCTTCGAGCAAGGACGGGGCGGGGACGGAACGCGAGTAGCGATGGTGCGCCTCTGTTCCGGAAGGATGGACCTCCGCACCCAGAGCAGCCATGTTGGGTCGTGCGGGTGCGTTGCGCGAGAACCGCCTGGAGCGTTCCTCTGGCGTCAAGAGGTCCGTCAACGAACCGGGGATGAATTCTTCGAGATCCTCGTCCTCGACGACGACCTCGCTCGAGAGCGAATGCGCGCCGCTCTGGCGAGACTTTGAGTGCTGCATTCGGTCAGTTCCCCAGGTCATGGATGCTCCCAAGGAGGCGGACAGGCCGGAACGCGCCTTGAAGTCGTCTGGTGCGTGCTGTTGAAGCATGAACGTAGTCTGAGTGCCGGGAGCGGAGAAAGGAGAGCTGGAGATGGGAGCAGCGGCAGGAGATGTACCGGGAGAGAAACCGTTGATGCGTGAGGGATGTCCAGGCGAGTTGCGAGGGGGAGAACCAATCGGACCCAAGTCCGACACATTGGGAGAGCCGTGGTGAGTGGTGCCGTTGCGACGGGCGGTGCTCATGGGGAGTGGGGATGGGGATTTATGTTCGGGCGGGTCCGTTGGCGCTGGGGGTGTCGCGGTGTCTGTCGCGGGAGGTAACGCGTCGGCAGCAGAGGGAGACTTGATCTGGGCGGGCGCACTTGGGAGTTTGTTGCTCTCTCCGAAAGAAGGGAAGTCGGTGTCCTTGACGGGAGGAGCGGGGGCGGAGGGGGAGAGGGTCGCCTTCAAGGGCATCGGGATCGGAGAGCGGGACGAGGAGAGGTTACGCGTCGGCGCCGTCAAGCCAGAGAGAAGAGTGTTGCGGTTAGCGGGGCCCTGAGCTTGAGACGCGTTCTTCTGGGATCTCGAGGACTTGGAGTTCTCGCGAGTGCCGGACTGGTTCGCAGCGACCTGGGCGGCCTTCTTGTTCTTGCGATCCATGGACATGCTCTGCCCGGGAAGGATGTGGGCGAGAGCACATTTGTGACCGAACTTGCAGTTTCCCTTTATGAACCAGCTGCACGTCTCCTTCTGCTGGCCGGGCTCCAGGATAGTGTGGGAGAAGGGACAGGAAGGGCCTGCGGTGCACGAGCCGACTCTGAAAAATTTGCAGGGAACATGGGAGAGGTCCTTGGCTGTTGTACGATGGCGAGGTTAGATGCGCGGTATCACCAGAGATAACATCGACAATGCGTACTTTTTGACGCAGCTCCCTTTGATTTTGAGGATCTGTCCTTTTCACCCGACTTTTCTCTGTCACTGTCTCGGTGCTCGGAGACCTGGTCGTCCTGCTTTCCACCCTCTGCGCCCGGCATTCCTGATGATGAGACGATGGCGACGACAAGCGGCGACGACGAGAAGGATGGCGGCGGCGGGAGAGGACTGTCGGGGACGATGAGGAGGAGGAGGAGGAAGCGAGCCGGACTCGGACAACCCCAATCAATTTTCAGGTTAGATTATTTCCCACTGTAAAAATAATCGAATAAAATGATTCCTGGGATGCTCTTGAACGCCGACGACGCGATGGACGACAGACTCGCGGGCTTCATCGTCGGGGGCAACTACCAGGTGCTCGATGTGATCGGCGAGGGCGCATACGGCGTGGTCTGGTGAGTGCTCCGGTTCCGCTCCGTCCGCCGACTGGCCGCTGAATCCGCTCGTTAGCTCGGCGATGCACCTCCCGTCGCAGCGCAAGGTGGCGATCAAGCGTATCACGCCGTTCGACCACTCGATGTTCTGCCTGCGGACGCTGCGAGAGATCAAGCTGCTGCGGCATTTTCGCCACGAGAACATTATCGCGATTCTGGACATTCTCCGACCGCCGTCCCTGGAGGAGTTCAGGGAAGTGTACCTTGTACAAGAGTTGATGGAGACGGACATGCACCGGGTGATACGCACCCAGGTGCTGAGCGACGACCATTGCCAGTACTTTATCTACCAGGTGCGTTGCAGAACGGTTGCGAGTTTGAGACGTGTTTTGACCATTTGTGCTCTTAGACCCTGCGTGCGCTGAAAGCACTGCACTCTGCGGATGTGCTCCACCGGGACCTGAAGCCGTCCAACCTGCTTTTGAACGCCAACTGCGATCTCAAGGTGGGTCTGTTGTGCTTTGTGCTCGCTCGTCGCTCACCCCGGCGACAGTTGTGTGACTTTGGACTGGCGCGGTCCGCTGCGCCACCACCGGACGTGGCGAACGACAGCAGCACGTTCATGACGGAATATGTTGCGACACGGTATAGCACACATGTGACGTTCTTTTTAAGATTCGCGCTGACGGAAAACACTGGCAGGTGGTACCGTGCGCCGGAGGTGATGCTGACGTTCAAAGAATACACGCGGGCGATTGACATCTGGAGCGTGGGGTGCGTGCTGGCGGAGATGCTGAGCGGAAAACCGCTGTTTCCAGGCAGAGACTGTGAGTGGCTGCTGCTGCACGAGCCTGACTCGGAGGGCTTATTGTCGGAACAGACCACCACCAGCTGTCTATTATATTGGACGTGCTCGGGACGCCGTCGCTGGACGACTTTTACGCGATCACGACGCAACGATCACGGGAGTACATCAGGGCGCTGCCGTTCAGGAAGAAGAAGCCGTTCAGCCAGCTGTTCCCGGAGGCGAACCCACTGGTAAGAGGGGGCTGGTTGGTGTGAATGCGTTGTTGCTGACGCGGGGTGTGCAGGCACTGGATCTTATGGAGAAATGCCTCACGTTCAGCCCGAAGCGACGAATAGACGTGAACGAGGCGTTGCAGCACCCGTATCTTGCGGTGAGTGGCGAAACAAGCTGAGAGACGAGGGCTGATGTGGACGCAGTCGTACCACGACCCGCTGGATGAGCCTGTGTCTGAGGCACTGGACCCGTCGTTCTTCGACTTTGACTACGGGAAGCCGCTGGGGAAGGAGGAGCTGAAGAGGCTGATCTTTGAGGAGGTGATGCGAAGTTAGATGATACCCTGCTTACGTGTACAGTAGCTGTAATGGAATTCGGATGATCGGACGCACGTGAAAAGGGTGCGGGGGAATAGACGCGTGGGAAAGTGATGCCATGGGCCGAGTATCCGTGCTAGGGTTAGAAACCCTCCTGTTATAAACACCACCCGATGCTCTTGCTCGTCGCCAGCCATGTCGTTCAGAATCTCCCCTGATCTCTGGCACAAGATCCGCCACTTCGCTTCCTTCCCACAGACAGGCGGTACGTCCCCCGACGCCCCGCCCCCGTCCCCCGACTAACAGCCCCCAGTCTCCCTCCAGCAGATGGTCCTCTTTGGCCAGAACCCGAGTCAGGGCACCCTCTTGAAGGCGGGCGAGTTCTTGCTCGGTGCGTCCCACTGCTCCCTTCCTCGTCGCCCTCCCGCTCATCCCCGCTCCAGAGGAACTCCCCATCCGCCTCGCCCACAGGGTCAAGGAGCTCGACGAGCTCCCGCACAACCTCAGCGAGATGCCGTCCATCAACAAGGTCAAGGACTGGTACGCCCAGTCCTTCGAGGTACGCACACCCCCCGCTCTACGCCCATCCCCGCACACTCACTCCCGCACAGGAGCTTATCTCCTTCCCCGGCCCACCCATGGACTCGCTGCCCCAGCACATCCGCGACGCCCTCCTCGTACAGCCCCCTAAACAGCACAAACTTCCCGAGTCCACCCCGAACCCCTCCCTCGCATTCATGGCAGACGACTTTGGCAGCATGTCCTTCACTCCCCCAAAACAAAACGGCAACGGAGCCCAGAAGATGCGCATACCCATGGAACGCAGGTGTGTCCCCCCGATCCTCACCCCGTTCCCTTCCGCTAACCGCCTCCAGAAGATACTACGCCAACACCTCGGGTGTCGTCTGGCCACCCGAAGTCCGTGACTACAACCGCAGGTTCACAAAGACCCTCGAAGCCATCAAGCGTCGCCACGACCCCACAGTCACCACCGTCGCTCAGGGTGTTCTAGAGTGGAAACGCAAATGCAACGCCCGAAACATCGACCTCGACGTCCAGCACTGGCTCGACAGGTTCTATCTCTCCCGTATCGGCATCCGTTTCTTGATCGGCCAACGTACGTCCCTCTTCTTCCTTTCCCTCCCTTTTGCCGACCGTTTTCCAGACATCGCCCTCAATACTCTCCAACCCCACCCGGACTATGTCGGAATCATCTGTACCCGCTCCGTACGTCTTCTTTCCCTACTTTGCACCCGACACCGACATCTTGCATCACAGAGTGTCCACGAGATTGTTCACGAAGCAATCGAGAACGCCCGGTACGTTCTATTGTTTCCGCTCTCACTATTATGGGCACTCATCGTCACTCTAGCTTTGTCTGCGAGGAGCACTACGCCATGTTCAAGGGTCCCCCTGTACAGCTCATCTGCCCAAAGGACCTCCACTTCCCCTACGTCCCAGGCCATCTGTCCCACATCGTCTTCGAGTTGCTCAAAAACTCCCTTCGTGCCGTCGTGGAGCGCTACGGCCCGGACAGAGACACCTACCCTCCCATCAAGGTGATCGTCGTCGAAGGCAAAGAAGACATCACCATCAAGATTTCGGACGAGGGCGGCGGTATCCCGAGGAGTGCCATCCCTCTCATCTGGACCTACATGTACACCACCATGGACGGCCAGAACATCGACCAGGACTTCCAGGCCAGCGATTTCAAGGCACCCATGGCTGGCTTTGGCTACGGCCTGCCGTTGTCTAGACTGGTGAGTCTGGTCGTGTGCTACTCTTGTCTCGTCTGCTCACCCGCTGTCCAGTACGCACGCTACTTCGGCGGTGATCTCCGATTGATCTCCATGGACGGATTCGGGACGGACGTTTACATTCACCTCAACAAGCTCTCGAGCAGTCGCGAGCCCCTTCAGTGATCCTTTTTATACTCTCATTCACACACATCACACCAACTACTATCCTCACTGACCCTGTACTATCACCATCCGCCACGCATTTGTACCACCATTGTAGCTCTCCACTTGCATGTAATTTACAGGATCTAATTCGGATTTGCTTTATTCATCACACTAGGACTCAGTCTGCACGGGATAGATAGCTGCGGTACTTGTACGTATTTCGGCCTACCTTGACTGAACTCGACCAAGTCGGTGCTTCCAAACCTCGATCACACACCTCCGTCATGCCCAGGTTAGTTGCCGCGCTCGGTCAATCTGGCCCCTCCAAACCTGTCGCACTTATAGCGTTCATCTCCGCAAAGTACGCACGAAGCGGAAAAGAACACCGCGTCTGCTGCCAGAACGTTCGAGTAAAGTTCCAGCTCGCTGTCCAAATCACCACCCTGGCGTGCATGGCGTACATGTGCAACCGGTACTAGTACAGCGGAGGCAAGGAGCGCGATTTTCTCCGTCTACCAACAGACACTTTAGGGAGTGTCAAGATGCTCTTGCCACACAAGCGCAAGCATCAAGGTGTGGCGAAGGCTTGGCCATCCCACATGGCAGAAAAACGCGTTAGATGTATGGTACCACTGTATTGTGCACATGGAGACGAAGAGAATTCGGTGTTTAATGAACAAGGCATGAGCAGGGCACGCAGGAGATATTCGAATCATTAAGAACGAACTCCATGCCAATTCACTAACGTATCAATCCTCATACAATGCTTCCTATCACTACTATATAATCCAACAGGCGGCGGAAAGGAAAGATAGTATCTAAATATCGAACGCGGTAAGGAGCAGTAATGGGCGAAGCTCCAAGAGAATGCAGCTCACCTCTGAAGCTGGGTGCGTATACACGTTGGTAGGAAGATGTGGTAGTACGAACTTGAAGCACGTGTTGGGGCTGGGGACTCCATTCGAATCTGGACCACCCAAAAATCAAACCGTCAGCACCTCGCAATCCCAATCGGGTAATGTCAGCCACTCACTGTGGACGGAATCGTATGTTCCCCGTCGCCCCCGCGACGCCGACAACACACACACGAGTTGGCCAGACTCGCATGCATGCCACCGACGCCGGTCCTCCTCAACTCCGTCCAACCACCGCGAATGATAGCTGGGAGGGAGGGAAAAATGTTAATACGTAGAACAGAAAGCGAGACCGGAGCAATGTGAAACTCACGTTGAAGTGAGGGGCCAACTATAAAGCTTGTCAGCAACAGTTTCCCAACGATAAGAATGGGGAAGACGTACCATCAATGAGAGTCGAAGAGTTTCCAGATGGTACTGACGAGGAGCTGAAAAGAGCTGGGAAGCGTCAATGTGCATCATGGTTCGAGATACATCCGAGGTTCAGTCCGAGTCCGAGTCCGAGTCCAAGTCCACCGCGATAGCACCAAGAAGTAACCAAGAATCCAAGACACGCAGACGAAGTCGAGAAAACAGAA
Source organism: Cristinia sonorae (assembly GCA_021029105.1). Lineage (NCBI taxonomy): Eukaryota > Fungi > Basidiomycota > Agaricomycetes > Agaricales > Stephanosporaceae > Cristinia > Cristinia sonorae. The sequence goes on along the minus strand of JAEVFJ010000073.1, from coordinate 3,720 downwards.
GCCCACGCCCAAAACCAAGCCCAAGTTCGTCCGCAACCACCTTGTCCGCGCGGCAACGTTTGAAGGTCTTCGTGAAGTGTGCGGTGTGTGTGCGTAGTCTTCGTGTGCGTGCGTGGGGGCGTCGTGTCCAGGTATCTAGCGAGAATGGGCTAGGAGAGATGAAGAAAGGTCAGAACACAACGGGGCGGAGTCTGGCCCTGGAGGGGTTGGACCGCAACCGCCAGCGGTCATGAAGCTGAGAGTCCGTCGCAGAATCCAAATCCGGGTCCGAGTCCAAAGCCCAAGTCAGAGTGCCAGTCCCAATCCCAATCCATGACCTCCGTCAGCCACCTCATCCCATTGCCAGCCGCTCATCCTCATCAACATCACCCCCTTCCCCCCTCCTCCCCCCATGTAAAATCACAGTCAGTACGATCCTGATAGCGAAAGAGAAATAGATGGTGCTCACATTTTTTGGTGAGTGTGCGATGCCACCGACCCCTTCCCCCGTAGGACGATGGAGAACCACACGCGAGCTGGCCAGACTCGCGCACACAACTTCACCGCCCATCACCTCCACCACCCACCACCACCACCATCTGTGAAAAGGGAAACCTCGGTGTGAGCGAGATGTATCTCAGAGGGGCAATGGGAAGACTTAGCTGGTTGCGATGGGAGGTAGAAAAAAAAAACAGAAAAAAGGCCCGACAGGCGGACATGGGAGTAATCTTCGTGCGTGCGTGCGTGCGTGCGTGTGTGTGTGTGTGCGTGCGTGCGTGCGGGAGTCTTCATGTGTGTGCGTGGGTCTTCGTGTGCGAGGTGGGGATCGGCCAAGACTAGGGGGTGAAGAAGGTCAGAGCACAACAGAGCAAAACACAGCCGACCAGCGGCCATGAAACAGACAGGTCCGTCGCAGAGTCCAAAAGTCCAAGAGCCCAGATCAGAGTCCGAAGCGCGAAGTCCGAATCCAGAACCGAAGTCAAAAGTCCAGTCAAAAGTCCCAGTCCCAAATAATAAGCAGTGACCTCCCACAAATCTCTGCAGACCCCGTCAGCCACCTCGCTCACTGTCAGCCACTCATCCCCGCTACCCAACCTCGCCATCCTCCCCCCCTCCCCCCCATGAAATCACAGTTAGTACGACCCTGATGGCGAAGGAGAAAAAGGTGATGCTCACATTTCTTCGTGAGTGTGCGAGGCAACCAGCCCCTTCCCCCGCAGGACAATGAAGAAGCACACGCAAGCTGGCCAGGCTCACGTACACAACCCCACCGTCCATCACCTCCCACCCCCACCGGCATCTGTGGAAAGAAGAGACTCGGGGTGAATGAGAAGTACCTCGGCGACAGACGAGGACGACTTAGCCGGTTTCTGAACGGTCGTCGAGACCATAACGAGAAGGGGTCCGACCAGCGGGGAAGGGAGGGTGTCTTCAGTGTGCGTGCGTGCGGGGGGTCTTCGTGTGTGTGCGTGGGGTTTTCATGTGTGCGGGGGAGGGCCGAACCAGCGGAGAGACGGAAGGGAAGGAGCCGAGCCAGCGGAGAAGAAAAGGTGAAAGACGAGATAGAAGATGAAGTGCGAAAGGCGAGACAGCAGATGAAACAGAAGAGGAGGGGGGTCTGAAACAGGACGTCAGCCACATCGGAGTGAGCAGCGAGAACGGAGGCTTACATGTTTCGGGTTTTGGGGGCTGGGATGGAGCTCAGAGATCCGGGCCGTAGACGATGTCTAGGCGACTCTGAGCCTTGTCGAGGGGAATGAGGGTGAGCTTCGCGTGGGTGATACCCATAGCCATGACCAGCACGGGCTTATTTTTGAGACGGAGGAAGGAGCGGAGGCGTTGGCGGACGGTCGGGTGGATGATACGCTTCTCGTACCCGCGGATGGAGTAGCGGGTGTCCTCCGGGACGTAGGCGTCGACCTCCTCGCAGTAGCGAGCGTGCTCGGGGACCTGCTTGCGAGGCCAGGGGAGGTGAGCGGGAGGAGGGCCGAAGCGGTCCTTGGGGGTGGGAGGGTCGTATCTGGGCGGGGGCGGAGGGGGCTCCGGGATTGTCCAGTTGGCGACCATCCACTCCTCGGTGAGCGGGCGGCGGATGGGAGGGTGGCGGCGGATGTTGACGGGGCAGCGGGGGCTTTTGGTAGAGTAAGCAACAGACATTGTGAACGATGAGCAACCAGTGCAGATGATGATGGGCAGAGAGCAAGAAGTGAGGTGGCGAACACGACCAGCCGTCGGGGGTATTTATACCAGCCAGCTGGTCATCCTCGTCGTCGTCGTCGTCGTCGTCAGCCCCGTTCCCCGACGCATCCGGCGCATCCGCGCATCCGCCCAGCCAGCCACCGCGTCATAAGCAAGAACGGAGTTGTGGGCGCCATCAGTGTCCCAAAAAGGAGTAGGCGCGGATCGGGGGTGCCGAGATCGCCGATATGGTTCCTTCTCCTCTTCACTCTGGACGACGAGCATGCCGTTCTCAACGTATCTCCAGAACAGCGACGACGAGGCCGACAACGACATACAGCCCCCGACGTTTACCACAAATGTCCAGTTCCAGCTGCCCAGCCTCATCCTCGGTCCCTCCGTCGCTCCAGGAGGGGGTGCAGAGGTCCTCCCAGCTGGCATCGCGAACAATCAATGGTTCAACACCCCCCACATGTACGTCCTCGTCGTCGCCGACAGCGTCCGTCTCTGACCCTCTCGCAGCCCAATCCCGCAGCACTCTCACTTCAAGGCCTTGGTCACTCCGTCCCCCCTCGGCTTGCCCGTATACTCTGCCTCCGGCTTCGACCTCCTTTCCATACTCGCTCGCGTCGCTACACGGCCAAATCCAAAGATTGTCCTAGGCCCAGTCGACATGACTTGCTCGTTTGTCGTCACAGACTCGCGTCGCTTCGACAACCCAATCGTGTACGCTTCTCCCTCTTTCTGCACACTCACTGGATACTCCGAGCAGGAGGTGCTCGGCAACAATTGTCGTTTCCTCCAGGCCCCCCATGCCAATGTTCATAAGGACCAACCCCGGAAATACACTTCAACGGAAGCCGTCAATCACCTCCGTTCATCCCTCAGTGCGAACAAGGAGTGTCAGACGAGTCTCATCAACTATCGCAAGGATGGTTCCGCTTTCATCAACCTCGTCACCGTCATCCCCATTCCAGGAGGTGTCCTCAACACTCCCCAAGAAGTAGACGAGTACGTGTACCACGTCGGCTTCCAGGTTGACCTGACCGAGCAACCGAACGTGATCCTCAATAAGCTCAGGGATGGCTCCTACGCCGTAAACTACAGCGCCCAGTCTATCGTAACTCAGCAGTCTAACCCTCCTCCACCCCTCGCTTCCCGTGACTGGCGCAGCAACGCTTCCGCCATGCCTGGTACCTCCAAGGAGCTCAAGGCACTCCTCACGGACACCACCTTCGTCAACTCGCTTCCCCTCCAGACACAGGGCACTCCTCTCTCAACCACTGACAGCGATCCATTCGATGGCAACAAACTTCTGCATCTTCTCTTGTTACAGTCCTCCCCAGACTTTGTCCATGTCGTCTCCCTCAAAGGTGCTTTCCTCTATGTTGCCCCATCCGTCAAACGCGTTCTCGGATGGGCACCGCAAGATCTGCTCGGAAAGTCTGTCACAGACTTTTGTCACCCTGCAGACATCGTTCCCCTCATGCGCGAGCTCAAAGAGTCGTCCACACACAGCAATTCATCAGGGCTCCAGAAAGTCGTTGACCTCCTCTTCCGCAT
>JAEVFJ010000072.1:0-64417 GCA_021029105.1 Cristinia sonorae | reverse complement strand
CCCGACTTAAGTTCAAACCCATTCCAGAGCCTATGACGATTGCTGCCGCCATCAAACCCTGGGAGATGGGCGTAGTTCCAGCTCATGTGGTCATGAGCCATTAGAAGGGGGGTATTGTCACGAATTGATGCATTTTCCCTTTATTTTCCTTTGATAATCTCTTTGCGGACTTATCGTTTCATTTGTTTTCATTCGTCACATGATCCCATCATTGACTCATTATGTATCAGTCATCATGACTCGTCATGACTCATGCTGACTCCCTTTGTTTCCTTCATGTTCCATAGCCTTCCGTGGGTGAGTCATCGAGGCTGCGCGGCCCCAGTATCTCATAGACCTGCCCTAAACCTCTGTAGTATATAAGACCCCTGTATGACACCTGGAGACAGTAGCTTTGACCTCTCGTCTCCAGGTAAGTCAAGTTCCTTTGTATTCAGCTTACTCGTTCTGATATATAACTCGTCTCCAGCCTTAGAGTCGTAGCACGTTTATACGTGCTCCTCCAGGTGTGATCAGCGGTTGCAGCGTCCCTATTAAGCCTTTATTTTGGTTGAGTTTTCGCCTCACGACTCTATTCGTGACACGCATGCATTTGCTAACCGCCACCATCCCATCGCCGCCATGGAGTTTAGCACCCGCATGCTTTTTCATCCCGACCCCCCCCCCCCTTCCCCACCTCCCAAAACACAATCAGAAAGCGTTCTGACCTGGTTGGCATTCCGAAAAAACCAGATGTCTCCTACCCACTTTTTCAGCGACCGTGTTCGCTCCCTGCATGCCAAATACAATTCATGTGAGTCTTGCGTGAACAAACAGATTGCAATGCATTCTGTGCTGACACCCTTTTCTTAGCAGAAGCTTCCTCTGCGCCTGCTTGAGGCGTTCGTCATTTCCTCATGTCGTTCTCTTTTAGCTCCTACGTACTGCTTTACTCGCACAATGTACGTCAGTGTTCGGGGTTGGTTGGAAAGAGTTTGAGGTCTCGTCCCAGCCATGTGGATGACAATTAGCCGCCGGCGCGAATGTGGGTGAGGTCTCGGCAAACTTGCATGAGGCCAGGTCTCGTCACATCTCGCATAGTGTTGCCGGAAGGCGAGGCAAGGCGGCCCTCGAGGTGCTAGCCGATGTGGCCTTGAGTGAGCAAGGCAAGGTCAAGGTCGATCTTGAGGTCCCTTGAGGTCAGTGGAGCAATACGGCGCCATGTCAAGAGTCACGTCCAAATCACGCGTTCACACAAATTTGGTAGGAGATGATGATGACACATGTATATTACTCGTTGTCATCCTCCTCCTCCGACTCAGCCTCGTCGGTGTCGTCCGACTCCTTGTCCTGTCCGTCATCATCAGGGACCGGGTTTTCTGCATGAAGGTTCAGGCGCCCCAACACGTCATCACTCAGTACGCTGCCCTTTGTGAAATCCATCCCTGTGCGACGCTCTTGCCGGTATGCAAACTTCAAGACCTGAAGCTTCTCCATCATCTCTGGAGAGAGATTGACACGACGAGGGGACATGGTCTCACTTCCTGAAGAGAATACGCGCTCACACGGTACGGCAGACGCGGGAATTGGAAGGATGTCGAGAGCGACTCGATAGATATTCGGATAGCGGGTTTGAGCCTAGGGGACTGCAACGAATGTAGTAAAGTAGCATAGTCAGTCTCTGTGAGCGAAGGTAAATACATCATGTGTGTAGACTCACCTGCCAAAACTTATACAAGTTCGCACTTGAGTTCGCAAACTCCTCGCTGGTGAGTGTACCATCAGAAATGTATCTTTCGATCTCTTCATCAACGAACCACTCGATCGTGCGCTCTTCTTGAAGACGCATTTTTTCTTCTGTGAGTGTTGCCGAACCCCTGCTACTAGTGGAGGCAAGGGAGCTTGTTCGAGAAACTTACCCCAATCCAGAGGGAGTCGATGACTGTGTTGATGCCGCGGGAGCAGGTGCCCCATTAGACTGAGGTTGCTGCAAGTACTGCACTGTCGATGCGGAGGGTGGGGGATTCAGTGGGCCCGGATGGGAAGGGTGAGAGGAATATGGAATGGGGCCGTGAGGGGTGTAACGTGTTATAGTAGAATTGGAATGCCGACGGCGGCGGCACAGCCTGATGCGAACTCGTAGCAGGAGGAGAATGTGGCGGTAGAGGATATTGATGATGAGTAGAGAATTGGTACTCGGAGGGACCTGCAGGAGTTTGTTGGTAAAAATGACCGTGCTCGAAGTGGACCGGGTGTGGTGGTTGCAAGCCTGAGGGCAGCAATGGCATCCTATTTTCAACGCCATTATGACTCGGAAGCGGAAAGATACCTGAGTATAGAGACGAGTGGTGAGACATGGAGGGGAATGTAGAGATTGAGACCTACGTCTATGAATAGCCAGTTTTATGTTTCAAGTCGGAAAGCTATGTCATAGGTCAGTTTTGTCTACCTCCGTTGACTGTATCCACCTGTCTCAGTCGGTAAACTCGAGCAGGAGATGATTAGCTACTAGTACTGTGGCGCAGCGCCATAAGACCCTTGCTCGTCGTCGCGAAACGGCGGGATCTTGTGCATATGATGACCATGGTTGGTAAGCGGGCATATGTGGGGCTTGTTTCACGCGAGATCCAGCGAAGAAAGGATGTTATTTGGGTGGGAATTGTAACAAAGGAATGGAGAAGTTTTGTAGATATGGAACGGTGTGTGTGCGCGAGGATGGACGCGTCGCAACTTCAAGTTGTTGAAGAGGCGGACGCGTCAGTCACGGGGATGATGATATGAGCGCTGGACCTCAAGGCACCTCGAGGTGGTGCCTTGAGGCAATTGCTCCCTCAAGGTCGCGCACCTCATCACTCCAAACAAGGCATTTTTGGCGAGGCCCCTCGCCTTCCGGCAACACTAAGATTCTCGCATAGATTGACTCCCATCCCAGGTCTCGTGAGGTCTCGGCAAACTTGCATGAGGCCAGGTCTCGTCACATCTCGCATAGATTGACTCCCAGCCCAGGTCTCGTGAGGTCTCGGCAAACTTACATGAGGCCAGGTCTCGTCATATCTCGCATAGATTGACTCCCAGCCCAGGTCTCGTGAGGTCTCGACATCCCCCTCCCCTTGATGTTACGTTGCTCCCATCAGATAAGCCTCCTGCTGAAAAGACTTTTCACTCTGTCCTTCGCCACCACCACCCTACTCTCTCATCCTTACGTCTCCCCCGCTCAGAACATTGCCCTCGTCGTTATGTCCTTGACCGCAGGCATTCTTTTACCCACCCACTCTCATACCACCTCTTGCAATACCGTTGGAAAGCGTCCTGATCTAGTTACACTCCTCAGTACACTAAAGAACGATCTGCCGCGAATTGAGCGTGTCTGGAACGCCATTTCCAGAGAAGATGCGACGTCTCTCTGTGTCAGCCATGTCTATCATGCTGATCGCAATGGCTGGGAGATGTGGAAGTAAGTTGATCACTCTTTCGGTATACAGACATGACTGCCAACCTTTTTCCATCCAGAGTGCGCTCCGGGGAAGCATTCAAGTGCATAAACCTTCTCCTCCCCAATGCCCAGCTGGGACTCATGCGCTTTTTCTGCTACCGTTATCATCAGTGCCGAGACCTCTGCCTCCAGACTGTCTGGAAGCACAAGGTGCTTGCCTCGAGTGAGTTGTGGGCAGCCGCCCGGCTTGAGGTCGTCTTCCTGCATGAGGTCATGGAGCAGATCATCTCCGAAATGGACCCCAAGATGAAATTTTCTGGCAGTTACAAGTCAAAGGCGAAGAATTGGAACAGAAAGAGAGTCCCTGCTCTGGACGCTTGGCTTGCGTTTGAGCTGAGAGCGAGGGGCGACATGGCGAGCTACCTGACAGGATCACAGGATACTTCTCAGCTGGAGGGTGTGGATCAGGATGTTTTGGAGGATAAGATGGGTGAGTGCTTGTCTCGATACGCCCAGCCACCAATAGTGACCATGTTCCCAGACGCTATTCACGTCTATCTCAACAAGAACAAGTCCCTTGTAATCGACGACGATTGGCTGGACGACAAATATTTGCCTGACGACGAAGGGAGCACCGAAGACGACGATGACGGCGTTCTAAACCGAGATCAATGGTATCAATTCTTGAAGTATGCGGGGTGGAGCGAAAGTGTCCTCGCTCCGCCTTACGACGGGTGGACCGCACTTCCACCCTTGCATCAAGGTCTTCACGGTGAGGGTCCCGTTCCCTCTCAGCATGTCACTGCGTACGTGGAAAATCTGCTTGCTGCGGTGGAAAAACCCCAACGTAAGTGGTTTCTGTAGTCACCGGCGATATGCTGTGTTCACTGACGCTTTCTTAGCCCCGTTGTCGTCTGGACCTTCGAATGCCCGACCCATCAATAACCGCCGAGTGAGTGAAGTGATTGATCTCGCTGTTCTGTAAGCTGACTTCCGCCTGTAGTCGAGGTCCGAGAGTCTTTCTGAGACAGTGAGCACCAGCTATTCATTGCCTTAACCTCGCGCTGACCTTCTCTCCCTCCACCCTCCCCCAGGATGACACCAGGCACAAGAAGATAAAGGTAGCACTCTCACAAGCAAGTTTCTGACGCATCAATAACATCACTTTGATTAGCTGTCTCCAACTCCTAGCGCATCCGCACCCAGCCCCGCTCCCGAGTAGAATGTCTCTATTTCGCATTGTCTCGTTACAAACATATTTGCAATCCAACTCACCACTTTCTCACTGTCTCGTGATGTCTCGATCAGATTGATGTGAACCGGCGCTTGCTACTGTTTTCTCCTCGACCATTGTCTTCGTCACCATGGAGTTCTTCACTGGAATGCTACTTCACCCCGACCACCCCTCGACCTCTCGTGATACCCTCCACAAACGTCCTGACTTACTTCGCTTGCTTAACGAGCTCAAGATGGACGACACCATGATCGATCGTATCTGGGCCTCTATGTCGGACGAGAATGCCCTGTCTCTGGTGGTGAGCCAAGTGTACCTAGCTGATATCAAAGGCTGGCAACTGTGGAGGTTTGAGATACATTCATGTCACAGCTCAGGTACTGAGTCCTTCTCCCACAGCGTCAAAAATTGCGACGCGATCAGGCCCACACATCTTATTCTTCCCAATGCCCAGCTGGGCTTCATGCGCCTCTTTTGTTACAGACTCAATCAGTGCTTGAATCTCTGCCTTGACGATGTGTGGACACATCCCCAGCTTGTCTCGAGTGACGAATGGACGATTGTCCAGCTGGAGGCTGTCTTCATGCACGAGGTCAAGGAGCTTATTCTTGCTGAGATGAAGCTAAACATGAAATATAGAGGCACTGGAAGAAGGTTCAAGTCTGCGAAGTCTGCAACATGGGACCACAAGAGAGTGGCTGCCCTTGACGCTTGGGTTGCGTTTGAGATCAGAACTCGAAAGAAAGACATGGCTACGTTCTTCGTCAACCCTTCCGCTATTGACATGGCCGGTGTGGACCAGGATGTTTTGGAAGACCAACTCGGTGAACACTCTACTGCTCGATGTGTGATTCATTTAAATACTCATCATGCACAGATACCGTTTACAAGTATCTCAACAACCACAAGGATGCTGTGGTTGATGAGGACTGGCTTGACGTGAAGTACCGTGCGACTCTGGCTGACGGGGAGGAAGATCCAAGACGCGCATGGTATGACTTCATGCACATTTCTGGGTGGACACAAGTGCATCTCACCGAGCCTTACGACGGGTGGACTTCTGCCCCTCCTCTGCATCAAGGCATGGTTGGAGAGGGCCCTCTTCCCACTCATTTTGTCATCAAATATGTCAACTCCTTGAAAGCCCAGCTGCAGCAGCCCCAAAGTAACTATTCTACCGCTCAATCTCCCACGTGTTTCTTCTTATCCTGTACCCAGCGCCCACTCCACTCCAATTCTCTCCCACTGAGATCATATCACAACCACAGAACAGGGTGGCTCAATCTGTCCGCCGCCGCCCTCGCAGTCGCAGTCGCAGTCACAGCAGTGTCAGCGTCAACAGCGACAGATCTTCCAGCATGGTAAGTGCCAGCTATGTTTGTATGTTTTTGTGTTCTGTTTCGTTCTTATTGTGTCCTAGGATTCAGTCACACGCGATAAGATCCAAGTAAAACCTTTTTTCCATCCACAACTTGGTTTGTTAATCAGTATTTTCTTCAGAGGTTCTTGGACCCAAACCAAGACGTTTCCTTCTTCTTGTAATGACTATATGTTCCTGTTGAGGTCCCGTTGACCGTCACATCGTTTGTTGCGCTACAATGTTGTCATTGGGTTTCTATCGCTTGTGCAACAACATTGACCTCTGTGTGAATCTTCCCGGATCCCGCTATTGACAGTCTTTGAATCCACTGTCCACAATATCCGGTGAAGCCATGGCACCTCTGATTCTCTCATATCTCGTCAGCTCTCGTCAGCTCTCGCACCTCGAAGTTCTGAACGCCAGTCAATTCCCGTGAGGTTGTAGAACAAATAGATTGCAGTTCAAGTGCATACTATTTTTAGCTCTCATCCATCCTGTCGTCTTCTTCGTCGGAGCTGCTATACAGCCGACCATGTCTGCCTCTCACCGAGGCAACACTGCTCGGAGGTCCACTGCTCTCTGTTCCCTCACCCCTCCCCAATAGCTTCTTCCATGGCTCCCTCAAGTCGGGGTCGCTGTCGTCGCTCCGGTTACCCTCTATCAACTGTCTCCACGCATGAAATGTGGCCGGCCCCCTGAACTCCTCATCGTCGCTTTCCACCCTACACTCGCTCCGTCCGTAGTCTGTGCCCTCTCCCATCAACTGCTTCCATGGTTCGTATACTGTCGAGTCGCTACTCTCCCGGTTCACTGTCCTATTTCCCAAGAGACGCTTCCATGGGTTGCGCATTACTGAGTCGTTGCTCTCGTTGCTGCTAGTCCTGCTCTCTCCTATAAGATACGTCTGTTGATTTTGCGTCACTGGGTCGCTGCCACTCCCAGTCTCTTGAACCTGTACTCTCTCCAGAGCTTTGGTTGTGGCGTCCTTTGCCTTTCTCTGAGGAGGTTTCCGTTTGTTCCGTTGCTTCGCGCTTTTGACTCTCGGCTGCACAACACCACAAATTACAGCTACTATTTTGCTTGCCATTTAACTCTCACTCACCCTTTTTTTGGGAGCTACAGGAGCCGGCTCAGCAGTGGTCGCAGTCTCCACTCTGGCTCTGTTTTTTCCGGTCTGCGTCACGTATCAAGACCGCACGTTCGAGCTCTTTATGATTGATGCGCTCACATTTTTCTCATTGGCAACCTCGGCGGGTTGCAGACCATTATGTTTCTGTGGTAGAGGAGTCTTACCAGTGGAAGTCGTTTCTTCTCCACAGACTAGCCTACGGCCGTCATTTGTGAGGACCTATACTCCAGGTTCAGTTTGTACCTGTGATCGACGTATTGACACTGTACCGGAGGAGCCATAGGGAAGGGTTGAATACTTTGAGGATTTGTTGGCAAGTCATCTCCTGACTGCTCCGCTGCCTTCCTCTCTGACTTTCAGTTTCTGCGCGGCATTCACAGACAATACACGTACCGCACTGTTGTCAACAACTTTCCGTGCAGGCGGAACCCTTGCGTTGTTCCGCCTTGCAGAGCGTCCCTTTCGAAACTTCTCCCGTACTTTCCTCTGCTCCCGATTGTTCCACCTATCATCACCTATTACCTCTCTGCTGATGAATGCCTCAATTGTAGCCCTTGTGTTGAACATCCTCTCCCCAAAGGATTTTAACTGGTTCCTTCGGATACCGGCGCTGTCGGGCCTGATCCCTTCCAGCCGCAAGTACAACGGGTTAATGCCGACCGCATACACGCTCTTTTCCCGTCGCCAAATTATGCCGGACCCATTCTCTGTTGGAGCGGCAGCTGGAGGGAGGCATTGAACGTAGCTGAAGATGATGTCTAGAGCGCCATGTATCTTTTCCACCTCCTCACTTGGAAGCTCCTTGATTCTTCTCCAGTATTCACCGATGTATCCGTGCTTCTGTTGGAACACTGCCCACTGTCCTCTGGAACACACTCGAGTGTTTACCGGGTGGAAAAAAACCTCTCTTCTTTGGCCAAACGGCGTTTCTCGCTGGCCTCCGATTCCAATACCTCCAAGCGCGCAACTTGAAGGGTACCATTTGATCTGCTGCACAATCTTGTACATGTTCCCGAGCGTCCAAGCAGTCATGGCTTCTTTGAGATTGGTAATTTTGTAGTTGACGTGGACGGGTAGCATGTAGTTCAAGACATGCCGAGTAAACTTCTGGAACAGATTCGAAGCTATCTCATGGCTGTCCCAATCCTCCGTGTACGCGAACGGTTTGACAAGCACAAAAGGGTTTTTGCTGATCGACTCTTGTACAGTCTTCCATGTGGGATGAGAACCTAGCGGGTGTAACAGATTCGGGGCCGATCCCACTGGAGGAGGCTTCCGCCTCAGCCTTGGACCATTTCCTGGCACCGCGACCACCCGGCAGATTTCCTCTGGGTCCCTGTCAGGCAGATGATCCATGATGTTCGTTTTTTTAGGGTTCCATCCGCTCAGGAAAGCCATTCCAAAGCGGCCCTGGATAGCTGACAGCTGAGCAGCACGCAGCAGGTCACGGATCTGCCCGTTGGTAACAATGGGCGTTCCAGTGATGCATCTCCGCAGATGGCACAATAGCACTGTGATTGACCCTGCGTTATCCGGGAGCAGTCTGTTCACCGTGATTTGGGCGCCAACCAGTTCCCCATCTCTCCGACGAAGAAAATGCCAAAAGCACGGAGGTTTTGATCCACAGTATTGGTCTGCTCTCGTAAAATCCAGAAACCTGTCATTACCTCGTCAGTGCCCATTTTGTATCAAGAGTTTCTGCATTCACCAGCTCATGTGCCACCTTCAGGACCTTTTCAGCCGCGGCATAGGTCATACGATACTCGTCTCGCACCCCGTAGCAATTTGATGCTAGCTCCGGGGACCAGTTCTTTGCCCTCTCGTCACTCTCTTGCAGAAACTCTAGTCCACCGCCCATTGCCTCTCCTTCACTGATCCCCAGAGATTCGTTCGTCTTCAACCGACTTGTCTCGTACACTAAGTTGTACGCAGATCGGTAGACAATGTGGGTACGCTTTTCTCTTTCTGCGCTCATCTCCGCCTGGATTCCGCCATACGAATTGAGTGTGTTCAAATGGTGAACCTGGCCTTTGTTGAACCCACAAGCGCCAAAGGAGTCCTCCAGACATTTCAGCCTCCACATGCCTGATACGCCCTCGCCTGTCTTGGCTGGTGTTGGAGGTTCCTTACCTCTCTTTGGCTGCCTGAAGTGGAACAGGTCTCCTCGCCGGTTCTTCTTTGCCCCCATCTCTTGCGCCTCTTCCTCTCCCAACAACTCACTGAGCACATGCTCTCGCTCATCACTAGACTCACTGGACCCGCTTTGCGCTTGGGTTTTCAGTTGAGCAGGGTTGAACGAGAAGGCCACGTCAACGTAGAGTTCGCCGTTTTTACGATCCTCCAAGTACTCCCAATCGTAGTCTGGCAGCTCTCTCTCCATCTTCTTCAAGGGGTGCTCGCCTTCCTCAAACCCTCCCGGCGGAAGGTCGCACACTGTTTTCATTTTGATCCCCTTGGATTCCAGCATGCAGAAGAAGGACCCAAACCCGGCAACAACCTTGTTCGTTGCACCAAGCTCTTTGACCCTATCTTCCATACAGTCAAACAGCCTGTTGAGCTCTTCGGGCTGGACCGATGCCTCCTTGATCTGGTTGATATTACCCATCTTTTGCCCCTTTGTCTTTGTCTTGCGCTGGCCATGCTCCGTTGTGGTGGTCACGTAGATCTTTGACCCTTCCCCCACGCAGCTGTGCAAGGCGGGCAGGACAATCTCATCCCACCACACCTTCTGGATGTCCAGGGGCACTGCAGTGGCCGCTTTTCCGGTGACCGGGTGAGTGTGCACCATTCGTGGAAACATGATCAACACGCTGACTTTGTTGCACCGTATAAACTGCACGTGTGGGATCCTACTCAGGCCAACTCTTCTCTCCGCCCAGTCCCAGTTCTTGTCCCAACGCTGCTGCTTTGTAGGTGGAGCAAGCATCCAAATATCGATGTGGTTGCTTTTGGCCAAAGGAATCGTGCCCACCAGCGGTCCGCATCTGACCTCCACACTCTTCTTCACCTTTACCCGTCGGCCCACAAAGATGACACTGTCAATGTCTGCACGGAAGAGCACCTGGTTCTCAGCTAGATCCAGCTGATCCAGCTCCGCATCTACCACCAAGTTCGCACCTGTGTCCGGATCCTGGCCAGCCACAAATACCTTCTCAGCGGAGGCAGAACTGTCTTTATCTTCCGCCAACTTAAGCATCTCCTGCAAGCCCACCACCTTCACACCCGGCACTTCCACCGTACGGTCCTGTGAAGGGTTGCGGGTCAGGCTGTAGCTTTCCAACGAGGGATGCAGAGTTGCCAAGGCCTCAGACTCGTCACGTCCCAGGCCACATCGAAGAACATGACGCTCTGGCAGCACGGGGTTGGTGAAGTATGGGATGTGGGCGAAGTTTGCAGAAAGACGGAATCCATAGTCGATGAACATCTCTGAGTTGGGTCTCTGGTACGTGGCGTGAGGGACGTAGTATGTGGTGGCATTCTGCAGGACCTCTCGGTCTCTGAGATGTTCGGTGTCCTCCAAGCTGGGTCGATATCCATAGTAGTCGTCAAAGCAATCGTTGTGAGCCTTCCACAACTTTCCCTTTGGCGCGGGTAGGTCCACTGGCATTGTTCGTCTTTCAAAGCGGGTCGAATCAACGGTATTGCCTTCAGTAAGCTTGGCGGGCAGCGTTCGCAACACAACCCCTCGGTCGAGCATGGAGTTCTCGGTTGGTGCCTCAATCACCTCTTCCCCGCCAGACTCTTTGGCTCCCTCTGTTTGCGTTGCCTGAGCTGCTGGTACCGAGACATTTGACTCCTTGCACCTGGCACACTTCTCTGATTGTGCTCTAAGTACTTGCACCTCTGGCCACGCTCCGAAGGACCTAGGAACCATCTCCATAAACCGGTCGCTTTCTTCAATGTCCCACGCTATGTTCCACAGCGGATCTGGGTTTCGGTGTCTCCGGGTGTATTCCTGGAGAAGGTGGGGGCACTCCGCATACATGATGTTTAGCATGCGGATACGGGACAAATGGCTGCAAGGGCGCCACACGTCCAAAGGCGCTCCTTCGTCGTTCAATTCCAGGCCGGTCAGAAACAGGCTTTCTACGGCTCCAAATACCAATGGACCGCAGTTATAGCCATCCTGTGCCCAGTCGACTACCTCCCGTATTGGCTCGTCCTGTGGAACTTCCCAGCCATGAAGCCTGCAAATCCACGTGTAATGCAATGGGCCATCCCACTCGTCCCAATTCCCTGACAGGCCAGGGACCAAATTGCGGCCCATTTCGTAGACTGTGTTGCTGGCCACGTCAAATATAACCACAAAAAAGTGGCTACGTCGGAGAATAAACGACATCACAATGGCAGGTGCGCAGGGCTGCTCCGCTGGTGGCATGCCGCTCAATTCCCGGTAACGACTGATCCAGTCCTCCTCCTCTTGGGGCCCCCTGTCATTGATGCAGGATTCAAGGGTCCACGCGTCCACAAAGTGTATCGCGCCTCTTCCTCTGTGCATGAATGCCGAATGCATCAGACAGAAGTTCAACACGCTCAGATCCAGCCAGGATTTATCGTAAAGACTTGATCGCTCATCCCATGCGACTCTCCAATACGAAGGGTCCAACAGCACGCGGTCTGCCAATTTCTCAGAGAGCTTGCTTTCTATACCACCAAATGGCCTTACCTTTCAGCTCGACCCAGTCCACGCTCTCCCGATACACGCTGGTCTGTTCTCTCTCTTCTTCGTGCGCCACTCGCTGCGTCTCCACTGGTGACATCCTCCATTCTCCGTCCTCTCGATACTCTGATCCTTCGTCTCGCCCTTTACACGTTCAATTACTGAGTGTAATCAAGTTGCAGTATCATACCTGATTCATCGATGCCCTCAGAGTCATCACTTTCTGCTTTGGTAATTGCTTAACTGACCCCTTCCATGTGGTGTCAACCATTTGGCTCACCTGCAATGTGTTTCCTTGCTCTTGTGGTCATTCTAGCGAACGTAGCAATGAGCCTCCTTCGCTGGTGCTTTCACGTCAGCAAAGTTGTGATTGAATTGCTATCCACATCAACTGGGCCCATCAACGAGATCTCACGAGACGTCACCGCTCGTCTTCATGGCGAACGCATTAGATAAGCAGATCTAGTGACTTCTTCTCCTCTTATCCATCTTCTATCACGCTGTCATTGTCGACGTCCAACTCGCACCACTCACTATCACCATGCCGCCTAAAGACAAGACCACCGCGAAAGGCAATGCCAAAAGACCCGCCGCAAAGACCACAACGAAGAAGAAAGGTTTTCATACTCTAACCCATGCCGAAGGCTACAACCTCTTCATGAAGTCCACAAGAGTGAACACTGTTGCCGTCGAGGATCGCATGGACCGAATTCTGAATCTATGTGTAGATGATCTGTAAGAATGTGCTTGCTTCCGACCGTTGATGATCCTAACTCAGGCGGTCCAAGAAGTGTCTTGGTCAACGGAAATTCATCCGGACGGAATTACTCTTGGCATGCTATTATTCTTGACTTGGCACACAGCGTTGAGTACGACACTGAGGTACAGTTTGTCTCCCTCCGCTCATGTTTATTGTGGCTCAGTGACCGCAACTCTGATCCTGCAGGACCTGGTTCATGTTGCTTGGTTTCAACCGGCTTTGGATGCCGCAAAAACTCATAAGAGCCACTACTGGAAAGAAAGTATCGGGATCCATGTTCGCTCCCAGTGTGTAGTTCCATGCTTACACCTGCACACCCTTTCTCCTGTTCATTCCTCTCTCTCAGACTGACAGCTCAGACGGGCAAAAGCGAATATTTTCTTACCAACTACACCCAAGTAATCTCCTCAACATCTATTGGCGGCAAGTCCGACATTACTATAGGCGACAGCCTTCTTAGCTAAACGCCATATGCAGGCTTTAGCCACATTGTACCCTACAACCCATACTGCACCGATGTTCCTCCTGTGTCTTCAGATGTCCCGATCTGGCGAAATATTCAGTGGACATACAATGCCGCCCTTGACACTTCATCTTTCGATGTTGGTTCATCTTCTCGCCGCTCCAAACACGTCCGCTAACCGATGTCATTCCACCCAGCGCTTTCCCGTCAGAATTTGCCATAAGAATTGCCGCCAGAACGGCTTCTATCACCCGGACAAAGACGTTCTTCGATTTTGCAGCCGTTGCAAGTTGTGGTTTCACCTTGGCTGCTTGGCACCTTCAACAGACAAAAACTCTTCTCTGCCCATCATTGAGCGCAACCCTACTCGCGGTCGTCTCAGCTTTGAGCTGTTAGCCACGTACCATTACGCGCATGTTCAATCAGGTGTCGTTGGAGATGAGTCTGCAAAGGCCCTCATCCTCAAAGAGATGCTCTCTTTATTTCCGAAGCACCCGGGCTGCGTCAACATGACCCAATCTGAAATGAAGCATATTACATCGGAGTACATGGAAACCCGTCCTCACTCTTATCTCCAGTGCCCAAGCTGTCTTGACTCTTTGTAAAACTACCTACTGTTCCCATCGGTTTATCTTGTTTACCATCTTCTTTCCATCCCGAGTCTGGAGCTGGATCTCTCGTCATATCTCGCGAGCTCTCGTCACATCTCGTCGGTCCATCCAGGTCGACAAATGAGTACTCTACTCCCATCCACTTTCTTTCATGGCCTCTCGGATCAGGATGCGGCTTTGTCCACCGACCATGCCCATCGCTCCCATCTTCTCACAAGCCACTATCTCCTTTGCCATCCTCTCTTGCATCTCTTTCTTCCTGTACACCCTTTTCTCCACCAGTGCAATACGCACCATTCCTTTTACCAGCTTATCCACACCATCCTCATCTCCCTTTAGGAACATTTCCATCTCCGCCACTATCTCTTTGAACTTACTCTCGTCGCTTTTCTTCCAGCCTTTCATCTTCTCGCGTAGGCTCACCATTGCATTGTACACTTCTTCAGCCTCCTCCAGCAATCTATGGCTGCTGTCACGCTTCTGCTCGTGCTCGTCAGTGGGCTGACTTCTAACTTGGGGGTTGAGGCTTACCGTCCACCGGTTGTGCCATTCACTCCACCAGATACTTCCCGCGGTCAACGCCCGGCTGACATGCTGTTTCCAAGTGTTACTGATTACCTCCTCCTCCTCCTCTTCCTCCTCCTCACCGTCAGCTGGCTGCGAGGACCTTGTCATCAAACGAACCTGCATTTCCTCGTCCGACTCATCCGACTCCCCTTTGTTCTGCTCATGAAATGAAGTCGGCCAAAAATCTCCTCGACGAAACTGGAGATCTTCTGGCCCCCATGGCACCAGTAGCTTCTCTCGATCCACTGTCTAATTGTGGCGTCAGAGCACTTGACCAAACAATACTGTGGGCTACGGCTGATGTGCCGTGTGGACGTCGGGGTGTTTGCGGACAGTGAGTGCAAGTTTCACTAATTCGTGAATGAGCTGACGCATACCGTGGTCACCACATGCTTCCGCTGATAAGGAGCAGCACATAGATGTCGACTTCTCTGTCAGACATGTGGCACAAAACGGGTATCTTCTAATGAACTGATTGAAAGCCTTGTATTTGTACAAATGCCAGTGTTCTTAGTGCGTCCTGGAGTGCACGCGTTGATCTCTCGTCAGGTCTCGTCAGGTCAGGAATGGGTGATCCAAGCTATCTCAGACACTCGCGGAGAATACATTCAATGAAACTTCGAATTTACAGCGCAAATAGACCCGCCAAAACAGTGTGCCGACACTCCACCCTACGATTTCCGTTACCTCCTGATCTGCGAGCCGGAGGGCCTGGAGGCGTCGGTAGCTCGTGAGGCCCCGGAAGCTCTTGCGGTGACGGAGGTTTCGATCTGTGAGGAGGCGGGCGCGGAGGCACTGGATGGTCCTTCCTGTCTGTCCATTTGCGACCATTCTTTGATCTCCGCGGGGAGCTCGAAGAAAGCCGATGGAGGCGGGAACTGGGAGTGGTAAAATACATGATCCCGACGGTATTTTTGAAAGGGTGGAGGGGTGAAGAACCCACTCTGCCGATGGCAGGAGAGGCATTTTAGTTTCCACGGTTCTGTGACATCCTTTATCTGGTGCTTCTTAGTCTGCCCTACCAAAAACCCTTTACAGCCCTTTTGGGAACACGGGAGAAGGAGGCCCCAAGGAAAATGGTGCGGCTTGAAATGGGTAGTGAAGAGGTACATGGCCTGAAACTTCTTCTTCGCGTCGCCGAACATGAAGAGAACGGGGCTTTGCCGTAGAAGGTATGGCGACACCAAGTCCTGCAAGGCGCTCTCAGGAGAAAGTCCGTTCGCAATAGCATGGATATAACGGAGCACAGATGGAAAGACCTGTGCGGAGGAGACGGTGGGGCGAGTGAATCCAACCAGAGCGGAGAAGTCCCTGTTAGAGAGCAGAGTCAATAGCCGTCTCACTTGACGTGGTTGAGACCGCACCCCATAATAGACCCAAGCTCAGGGAGTCGGGGCTCGAGCGTCAGACATCGCCCGTTGGAGTATATGATGAGAACTGCCCGCTTCTCCCATGCGCATTCGGAGGGAAGGAGGTCGTAGATGTGGTGCTGCATGATCTTGTGATTGTAAGTTGTTAGAACGTTGGCGGCGAGCGATAACAGACATTTCACCTGGAGAAGGGGCGCTGATGCGTACCGTCCAGTGTTGGGATGGACACCGACTACAATGCTGCCATCTGTGGCCGAGGTTTTGGAGAAGACGGTCACCACGACCCGCGCCTTGGGGTACCGCGTGCGCCACACGCGAGCGCGGGCTATCTCCTCCGCGTTTTGCGTACGGTGAGTGGGTGAGAGGGAGAGCAGGATACGAGTGGTATGAAGCTTCGAAAAAAATGAGCATCTGCAAGGAAGGGAGATTGAATCACCAACAGAGTCACGGTCTTGAGCAAATAATGTGGCAAGATGACAGTCGGTCATTGTAATGGCAGAGTCCGAAAGGGTAGGGTCGTAGAAATGGATAAGCAGGAGTGACAGCTCGAGAGACGGGAGTTGGGATATGGGATATGAGGCAACGCTGTACTGTCGGTATTGGCGAGAAAAAAAGACTTGTGTCAGTAAGCAATCTGAAAAAAGTGAAATCTCACAGTGGGTTGTGTTCCCTGACGGGAATGGCAGGATGGACAGAGGAACTGTGCTGCATCAAAGGACGAATGAGTCTGAAAATTGACGCAGGACCTGAGGTGGACTCCTTCTTGAGAAAAGCACATTGCCTTGAGACAGCTACGGCAATGAAGCAGTGAGCCAGTATTACTACACACGGAGCAGCAGGGCTAGTGAAGCAAGGAAATCAGAGCGAGTCACCAATGGGACGGTAGCATCTCACCCCAGATAGGGGCCCTGAGTCAGCCTCTGTATCCGCTGTCTCAGCAAGGAGTACAGCGTAGTCTTTCGAGACAGACTCAACGGTACTGCTGATGGATGGGGAGGGGAGCATCGAACCTGTGGCTGCCATTGAAGTTTGTGGTGGTAGCAGAAGAGGGAGCTTGAAAAATCAAACAGGGCGTTTGATGATAGATCTGATAACGAAGCGCCTGGTGGTTTACTTCAAACCACCACGCACACCCAGATAAGCCGCCTACAATGAGGTATACCGCCGGTATGCTATTCCACCCCAAGGCCAAATCAAAGCCCAGCGAGACCGTGGGCAGGCGACCAGACTTGGCCGCTGTCTTAGAACAGCTGAGGACGGGCGACAAGGCGGAATCTGCCTGGGAGGCCATGCGACAAGAAGACGCAGAGACAATGGTAGTAAGCTACCTGTATTACAAAACTTTTGATGTCTGGGAGATGTACCGGTAAGTACTAATAATATCGCAGGCCATCGACATCCTCATTGTTTGTTTGACTAGGGTGGTGGACAACAAAGCGGACGATTCGCTGGAGCTGTTTCTCCCCAACGCGCAGTTGGGGATGATGCGTTTGTTTTGCTACCGTTTGCACCAGTGCATAGATCTCTGTTTCGAGAGTGTGTGGGAAGATCCGGTACTGCTATCGAGCACTCTTTGGAAGCACGCACTGGTAGAAGCCACATTCATGCAGCAGGTAATGGAGATGATCCTGACGGAGATGAGGGGCAGCATGGCAATGACGACGAAAACACTGACGGCCAAGGCGTCCAAAAGTGTCAGGGCAGAGTGGCAGAGAAAGAGAGTGGCAACCCTTGACGCTTGGTTAGCGTTGGACGTGAGAATGGGGGGTGATATGTCCACATATTTGGACACAGAGAGCACACCAATGGACGTAGTGGACGGTGATGCCTTGGATAATGAGGAAGGTACGCAACCGGGTTACTTTGGTGACAAATTACGAGGGCCGATGACATTTTTGCATTGCAGAAATAGAGCGGTACCTGAACAACAACAAGGAGAAGATCATCGACGACAACTGGCTGGATGAGAGGTTCTGGGACCACTTAGACGACAGGTCCGAGTGGTTCAAGACGTTGAAGGGCGCAGGGTGGTGCACAACAGTGATAAAGCAGCCGCAGTTTAAAGGTTGGACCTCTGTGCCACCTTTGCATCAAGGATTGCCTGGGGAGGGGCCCACCCCATCAAACTATGTGGAGAAGGTGGTGGCTGAGATGAAAGAGGAGTTAGTCCGGCAAC
This sequence comes from Cristinia sonorae, assembly GCA_021029105.1. Taxonomy (NCBI): domain Eukaryota; kingdom Fungi; phylum Basidiomycota; class Agaricomycetes; order Agaricales; family Stephanosporaceae; genus Cristinia; species Cristinia sonorae. The sequence continues at coordinate 46,675 of JAEVFJ010000072.1, read as the reverse complement.
AAGGTAAGGAGAGCTAGTCTGTATACACGCCAACAACTTATTTCAACCTTCAGCATCGGCTGCCCATGCAAAGGGCAAGGAGACGGCAGGGGTGGAAAGGACCAAACAGTCCAGGGTATGTTGATCCTTGTTTCGCCGTTATAAACAGTACCAACCACTAGTGCAGCCCAGAACGGATACAGCGTCCAGCATGGTAGGAGCCGTCAACGTGCTTATGTAGTCTAACTGTACTCATAGTTTCTGCGGCAGGAGGGGACAAGTCGCAAAAGGATCAAGGTGAGAAAGTGTGTGCCCATTCAATGGAGAATACATCTTACTGCCTCCAAACAATAGGAGACCGTGCAGGGGCATGCAGGAGAAAATCATGTCATGATGGACATTGACGTGGAGGAGGATGATATGATGCAGCCACAGACGGCATCGGGATATACGGAGCCTTCACGGTCGCCATCCCCTCCAATCCCGGATGCCGGCCCTTCCCATGGAAGCAGTCCGCTTGGCTCGTCTGCGGCGGTGGCCTCCGAGACACACCATCCATTGCCCTCGGTGGTACCGGTTCGCACACCTCATTCGTCTGGATCTGACCTTCACGGTGCAACATGGAGAGATGCCTTGTCCACCGCAATGCCCCAAGTACAGGCTGAGGTAAGGAACACATAGCGCCGGGTATAACATTGAATTTAGGTATGCCTTTAGGGAGAGCAATAAGCGGCTCAATTGCGTCTTCTGCCTTGATTTGCTACATTTCTTCTTGAGTGTAATGTAATGTCAATGAGAAACAATAATTTGTGGCTCTGTGCAACAGGCCGAGTGATCATGTCATGCAACTTGACGGTGACGAACGCCTGTAAGCGAGATCTGACGAGAGCTGGTTGACAGGTGAAGTGTCCCTGTTCAAACAGACAGAGTAATTGGAAATCTCCCCTTTTCCAACCCGGCAGCAGTAGGGCTCCAGCTTCTAACGGGTGCTCTTTCGCTGCAATCTTAGCGGAGAATAGATGGGGCGCCCCGCCCTTCCGACAGGAAGGGTGGCATTTGTGATCATCTGATAGGGAAGCACTGGTTGTTTCCCTTCTAACCATCTCTATCACAGCTACGGTCGCCCCAAATACGCAAAATGAAGTACACTGGTGGCATCATCTTTCCAAAAAGCCCAACAACAACCTCTCGGGACACTGTAGGCAGGCGACCGGACTTGGTCGCTCTGTTGGGGGAGCTGAAACGCAACAACGAGGCGGCCGAAACTTGGGACGTCATGCGTCAAGAAAATGCACAAACAATGGTCGCAAGTGAGCTTTATTACGAGAGGTATGGCGTGTAGGAGATGTATCGGTGAGCGTCGCCATAATCGAGGACTTGCGGAGAGGGCTGATGATCTTGGCAGAGTAGTAAATAGGAGCGCGGACGAGTCACTCGGTTTATATCTCCCCAATTCTCAGTTCGGGATGATGCGTTTGTTTTGCTACCGTTTGCACCAGTGCAGGGATCTGTGCTTGGATGATGTGTGGAAGCATCCCGCACTGACGTCCAGTACCCTTTGGGTTCACGCTCGGCTGGAAGCGGCATTCATGTACAAGGTCATGGAGCTGATGATGAAAGAGATGAAAGGTAGCATGGCAATGAATAGGACGAAGCTGAAAAGCAAAGTGAGCAACCCAGTCAAGAAAAGGTGGGGAGAAAAGAGAGTTGCGACCCTGGACGCTTGGGTGGCTTTCAATGTGCGGCTGGGGGCAGATGTCATCGGGTATCTCGAGAACGATCAGGCATTGGATTTACACGGTATAGGGCAAGATGTGCTGGAGGACAATTTAGGTGAGTAACGTTCCGGCTTGGGTGAATGGGTAAGGTAACGCTGATAAACGCTGCAGAGGTGGTAGAAGATTACCTGAATGCGTCTCAAGAGCGCGTCATTGACCGGGACTGGCTAGAGGTTAGGTATTGGGAGTATCCACCTTCCAGGGCGGAATGGTTCAAAACATTGAGAACTGCGGGCTGGTGTAGCAAGGCACTGGAGGCTCCGTTCGGCAATTGGTGTTTGCTTCCACCCTTGCATCAAGGATTGCAGGGTGAAGGACCGTGTCCGACAAACTTTGTGGCACTCACGGTCCGTAATTTGAAGGAACAGTTAAATCAACACCACTCGGGGACGCCTGTGGGCTTGCAGGCTAGTGCAGAAGCGAAGGAAGTGACTGAGCAAAGTGTAATCAAGAAGTCGAGGGTACGTGATCTGTATCTCACTTTGAGTCGCCGAGTGATCCCAACCAAACCATGCAGCGCAGAACAGATACTGCATCGAGCGCGGTGAGTACGAATAGTTAACAAATGATTCTTTTGCTGAACTTTGTTGAACTTAAACTGAGAATTCAATATAGGAGGAGACCAGAAGGAAAAGGATAAGAGTGAGTCCGCATAAAGCAGGCAGTGTAGCGTTGAATTCAGTGACACCCATGTGCAGGCGGCAATACAGACAGAGCAGGGAAAGAAAAAGACCCCGATGGATGTGGATGCGCAAGAAGACATGGCTGATGTAGAGGAGATTGCACCTTCACCCACTTCTGCCACAGCAAGAGCCGACTGCTCAAGTGCCCCGTACTCTACTCCTGCTTCGGAGGGGCTCCAGTCACAAGGGTTGGATGCAGCCAACGCTTGGCAACAAGATATCTCTGATAGTTTTGTCATATGGAAAGACGCACTATCTGCAGTATTGCCCCCAGTGATGGCCGAGGTAAGAGAATGCATGCATTGATAATTGGAGCGCTGGAATTAATTTTCTTTTGCCCTCAGGGCAATAGGATGGTCAACGATGTCGCATCTTTGCCAACCCCAAGTATGTGACCATTTTTGTATCTGGCATGCTATGATGTTTATGGACTGAGGAGAGTTGACTTTCACCTTTGCAGCATCAGTGTCATATAGTGAGGATGACCTGGCTGCGAGAGCACATATGGGTGCAGGTCAGACTGGAACCGGACTTGCCACAGGTAGATCAATTGGTGAGGTGGTAAAATGTTACATTGTTGAAATCCCCTTGCATAGGTGAATCTGAGGTGACGACAAGATTGACACACCTGGTTAGACAAATGACGGGTGTTCGCAAACTGCTGCAGGACGCCGTTTCTCCAAACAAAACTTTCGTTTCGTCATCTGACCACTACGATGTACCTCGGAGCATGGGAACTGAACTTGAAGGAGGTGAGTAAGCTGCTGAGTTAGAAATGACTTGTGACTGATGCTCATGCGCACACAGATGCACCCGACGTGATGGCGAAACTGGCAGAATTAGCCCAGCGACTTGCGAGTGTTGGCCAACTGCTGCGTGACAGTCTTTTGCCGCTGGACTCACAGAGAATCACGAGTTTGCCCCCTGACTCACAGGACCAGGATTGCCCACAAAGCCTGACGACCTCGGAGGGTCACTTAGAGAGTGTTGCCCCAAACTGGGCAGAGCGAGAGGCCAGCGCTTCAGTGGCCTCGCGTGCCAAAGATTTCGCTGCGGCCAAGCATACAACTGTGCAGGGGATTTCAACAGTCAATCTTGGACCCAACACACAGCAGGATGGAGAGCCACCAGAGCAACCATATCAGACCCCTACGGCAACCGAGGCCACAAAGGGGGGCACCGCTTCCGCATTGCCTGCCACTGTGGAACCCGAGCCCGGGAAGGGCGTAGAGGTTGGTCAGAAAGACCCCCGTTATTCTTTTGCACTGCAGCCAGGGGAGACCGGTGCGAAGTTGACATCAACGGTTGGCAACCCAAACACTACTTCCGCCATGAGTCAGCCTCATCGCAATGCGTCATCATTGTCACGTACCAATTCTCAGCCAAGTCGCGATGATACACTCTGGTTGCGTTGGAGGGGGCGGTCAGTTGCTAGTAGTGAGAAGTCCGCATTGGAAGGTCTCGGCGAATACAAGAGCGATGACGAGGAGGAGCTGGCGCACACGGAGAGCGCAACGCTGCCGGACAGTCGAAAGATTGCTTTTTGGCAATGGAGAGGACGAGAGGGATCGGAAGAAATTGCAGAGGGTGGCGGCGGGTTTGCGACAGAAGCTCCAGAGGGTAGTGACAGGTTGAGATCGGAGAGCTCCGGCGCAAAAAGTTTCGGCAGCGGACAGCGAGGACAAGCACCCAGGCTCGATGACTCAGACTCTGGTGAAAGCGAAAAGCCGATTGAGGAGGATGAGGAAGAAGAGGAGGCTTTGGAGCCAGAGAGGCGGGGTAACACCTTGCCCCACAATGTCACTGTGGATTTTTCGAAACTCGGTCTGGCTTTCAATGGACAGACGGATTGTGGTATGCGTGGTTTGGATACAATGTGACGTGCTCCAGAGCTAACACTTCTTGTTTTTAGGCATCATTGTGAAAAAACCCGACTGGTTGCGCAACATGACAGTGGATCGAGAGAAGCTACTGGTGCCATGGGGGCCAGAAGATCTCCAGTTTCGTCGAGGAGATTTTTGGCCGACTTCATTTCATGAGCAGAACAAAGGGGAGTCGGATGAGTCGGACGAGGAAATGCAGGTTCGTTTGATGACAAGGTCCTCGCAGCCAGCTGACGGTGAGGAGGAGGAAGAGGAGGAGGAGGAGGTAATCAGTAACACTTGGAAACAGCATGTCAGCCGGGCGTTGACCGCGGGAAGTATCTGGTGGAGTGAATGGCACAACCGGTGGACGGTAAGCCTCAACCCCCAAGTTAGAAGTCAGCCCACTGACGAGCACGAGCAGAAGCGTGACAGCAGCCATAGATTGCTGGAGGAGGCTGAAGAAGTGTACAATGCAATGGTGAGCCTACGCGAGAAGATGAAAGGCTGGAAGAAAAGCGACGAGAGTAAGTTCAAAGAGATAGTGGCGGAGATGGAAATGTTCCTAAAGGGAGATGAGGATGGTGTGGATAAGCTGGTAAAAGGAATGGTGCGTATTGCACTGGTGGAGAAAAGGGTGTACAGGAAGAAAGAGATGCAAGAGAGGATGGCAAAGGAGATAGTGGCTTGTGAGAAGATGGGAGCGATGGGCATGGTCGGTGGACAAAGCCGCATCCTGATCCGAGAGGCCATGAAAGAAAGTGGATGGGAGTAGAGTACTCATTTGTCGACCTGGATGGACCGACGAGATGTGACGAGAGCTCGCGAGATGTGACGAGAGTCAAGAGTCAAGAACATAACGACGAGGGCAATGTTCTGAGCGGGGGAGACGTAAGGATGAGAGAGTGAAAAGTCTTTTCAGCAGGAGGCTTACTATCACACGTCCAGTAATGCAAAATGCCCAGTGGCCAGCGCATTGCTCACTCATTTCCCACTTATTTGTATATATTGTATATATTCCTCGCAATTCATTCTCAAAAACCATAAATTTTTGATATTCAGAGAGCCTGCGATCATAGCGCTCAGACGATAATTTTTCCGTGAAGAGAAACGGAGGGGACGGTTGGCAGTGAGTTTGTAGGTGTCGGGAACAGATGTGCAAAGTTTCTCCGAGGAATGGCGCCTCTTCCGACTTTGGTAGTGTTCAACACTCCTGTAAGGCGATCCACACTCTCAATCCCTTCTAAAAATCATAAGAGAGTACACAACATAGTTTTTGAGCGAACTGTAACGTTCAAGAACACTTTAGTGGGAGCACTCGATGAGGCATGACCAAATGGCGCCAAAATTGGCCGAAAGCGAGGCCTTTTATTCTCTATCAATCCAGCATCTTTGTTCTAGACAAAACGGACCTCACGAACGTGTTCACAGGGCTAAAATACGGTAGGTACATATTTTTTGTTGTGGCAATTCGTGCTTGTAGCTGCGGAGAAAGCTATTTTGCACTACTGTTCCCTTTGCATTGCAGGACGCGCAATAGTATCTCTGATGGGAGCAACGTAACATCAAGGGGAGGGGGATGTCGAGACCTCACGAGACCTGGGCTGGGAGTCAATCTATGCGAGATATGACGAGACCTGGCCTCATGCAAGTTTGCCGAGACCTCACCCACATTCGCGCCGGCGGCTAATTGTCATCCACATGGCTGGGACGAGACCTCAAACTCTTTCCAACCAACCCCGAACACTGACGTACATTGTGCGAGTAAAGCAGTACGTAGGAGCTAAAAGAGAACGACATGAGGAAATGACGAACGCCTCAAGCAGGCGCAGAGGAAGCTTCTGCTAAGAAAAGGGTGTCAGCACAGAATGCATTGCAATCTGTTTGTTCACGCAAGACTCACATGAATTGTATTTGGCATGCAGGGAGCGAACACGGTCGCTGAAAAAGTGGGTAGGAATGGGACCTTCTCCGAGGATACCTTGATGCAAAGGTGAAGCCATGCGCCATCCGTCGTAGGGCTCAATAAGAGCGTTGTCAGTACATCCAGACAAGTGCAAGTTATTGTACCAGATAACACAGGACTCCTCCTCCTCCTCCTCGTTGTCTTGATTATTGCCCTGCTCAGCATCAACGCCTGTCCTTGGAGTTAGCTAATGATACTGAGGGTCAAGCCAGTCCTCGTCGATCACAAGATTCTCTTGTAGCCGTTGAGATTATTGTAGCTGTTGAGATAGGCCTGAACAGCGTCTGCGCATGATTTGTCAGATATGGCATCTGTTGCAGAGGAAAATGCGCACCAAGATCGTTCCAACTCCTGGGGTGCTCACTTGAGAAAGGCATTCACGCAGCTTGGTCTTGTCTGTGCGCGCATGCCTGCGCGTGTTAAGTGAGATCACAGCGGTAACATCAACCCTCATGCATGGTCCAGCATACAGCAATGTCTGCTCAACTATTGCGCTCGTCCCCGGTGAATTCCACCTGATCCACCGCTCCAACGTACGCCCCGAGGTCAGGATGATTTTTCGTTCCCTCACACATGGTCTTGGGAGGCTTTCCTTTCCGAACCTAAGTGGATCTTGGATGGGACCGAGCGCACGGTCACCGTCTTCTGTGCCACCATCTCGTTAGGTTTTCGTGTCACCAAGTACCCCATGCGTCAAATTCCTCGTCTTCTCGCATCCGCATGTACAACGCCCTCAACTGGTCATGGTATAACGAAGAAACACGGTCCCTCCTTCGTGTAAATGCGCAGGAATTGATAGCACTGGCTGCTTACCCGAACTCTCCCCTCCACCAACCGACAATGACGGTGGCAAAACGTCCACCTCAAAAGATGATGGACAGTTGACGAAGGTGATGCGGGAGATGGCAGAAAAGCGCTTGGACGAGTTTCGATGGATGATCTACAACGACACACGGTCAGCACCTCATCGCTTTCTGCCCCCTACTGCCATTCTTTTGGAGGTCACAGTCAAGACACTGCTAGACCAGTGGGTGCTGCTTACAGATGCCAAGACAAGTCTGGAGGCGTTGACGCAGCAATACAAATACCTGCATCCCCACGTCGATGCTCTGTGGGCGGTATGTGAAGAGCTCTGCTCAGAGTTTTCGGTAATGGTGGCTCAGAAGAAGCAGGAGCAAAGGGAGAAGAATGCAAAACGAGCAAGGGAGCGGAGACGGCAAAAACTCGAAGCAGAAGCGGAGGCATTGGCGTCGACCGCTGTAGAAATGCACGAACAGACTGACTTAGCAAATGGTGTGAGGCGAGTTTTGTTATTCAGATATTAAACTTATGCTGATTCAGCCATGGGTGCAGGCAACCGTGACGTTGGCGAAGCCTCGTCTGATGAATGTTTGTCTCCAATTCCACAGTCACTCCCCGACCCTCTCACTTCATCCTTCACAACGCAACTCTCACCAAAGCGCACTCAGACGCAAGATCTCGCAATGCATCACCAATCCCCTGGTTCGCCAAAACGGAGGTTGACTGCCACGGCGCCACCCTCGCCACGCACTCCAAAACGCTCTCGGCCTTTTACCAATGTATGTGACAGGTCATCGATAAACTGTAGCTGACTGCATATTTTATAATAAAGAGAATGCCACATAGCATGGGTGAAGACCTCGTCAATTTATGTATCACTTTCGTAGCAAGTGTCAGATTCCACCAATTCCTCCTCCCTCTGCTCTTCGACTTCTGCCGCATCTATTTCCTCGTACATTGCCACCAACCGGCCATCTACAATCTCCACCCTGCCTAGTGTCTGGGTTAGGGCTTGATCCGAATCCAGATCTCCTTCACCGTCACTTTCACTTTCCTCATTCTCTGAACCTCCGCCTTCATTTTTGTCCTCGTCTTCAGCATTTAATAAAACACCTCCGCTTGACAGATCTTGGTTTGATGTTCCACCTCTAGATCCTGAGCTGTCGGTGCACCGGATGTTGCGGGAATACTGGGTAGGCGGTTTTCGTTGAATCTTCGTATCACTAATCCACTTCTTGAGCTTCCCTTTCTCCAAGCGGGAATTTCCAATTGCAAAACTGTCTTCAACAACATTTTTTGCATGTAAATCGTAAAAGTGCCCCTCTCTGAACTTGTGAAGCTCCTACAAGCGGTAGGTCTCGAGAAGAATACGGAGTTCGGGAGTGGGGCTCTGGATGGTTCGTTCCTCGTCGGGCCAATCCCATGCCTTCTCCCCACTCTGTCTCGAGTTTTTTAACTCATTGAGATGCTCAATGTTTCTTCAGACACTGTCTCGCATAAAAGCACCATCTCATAACATATTCTTCCGCTGAGCCTCCTCCTTGAGAGTCAGGTTGTTCTTCTCCTGCCGTAGGTCTTGCGCCTGATATTTTCCAGCCTTTCCTGAGGGATTGATGATCCAGTTTCGCAGAAATCCGTTCTTGAGCTCGGGGCTTGACTCAAACTCAAGGATACAGACCTGCTCAAATGTGTACCCTGCATACTTGGTGTGGGTTGAGCCTGCGAAGCTGAATATCATCACCTGTTACACCATTTAGCTCAATCTTAACAGAGCTTGAACTCCAAGTCATGAACCAACAATTCGCACCTTGAAGATCTCATATACCCTTCCGGGATCACCCTCTGCCACCGCCTGAATAAACTCCTGAAATAATATCGCTTCATGCATGAACAAAATTGACCATGCTAAGCACTGATCACCACGATACGGCTCCGTGGCGGGAATCACAGGAAGCACAAGAGTATCCTTCTCTTTCTTTGCTCTCGTCGCAGTGCTGGGTTTATTTGAAGGGCTTAGGCTATTTGCCGGTGAGGCTCCTTGTTGGCCCAAACTGCTGGCTTGAGCTGGCGGCGCCACCCACACATCTCCACGAATTCCAGCAAGAACATTATAATATGCACTGCGCGACGAGTAGCGGAGGTTCAATGACTCTGCACATTTCCTCAATTGATCAAAGGGTGGGAGGTTCTTGGACTTTTCGAGTTCGGAGAAATGAGCCAGGAGATCGACCACATTAAACTCGATCCGCCAACAATCAAGGAGGCGAGCCTGTAGAGTCACCGCAAGAGTGTCTGCGCCGGGATAGTAGTCCACCTTCTTAAAATTTGTTGGTGGCTTCCGGTTGATCTTTGCAGAGCTGTGACTAAGACGTGAAGGATCCTTCGTGAGTGAGCTCCCCCAATGAGTCTCTGTGGTTCGGCTGAGAAACATCCATCCTGTGTGGAAAAGTTCAAGGAACGGCCAACAGATTTCGAAGGTACTGAATAGGTTGGCACCAGAGGTTGATTGGAATTGGAGGTGCTGTCTTACTTCAATGAGCTTTTGGAACGTAAGTCCATCACCTCCAATGGGAACGAGTCGCCGAATAAATGACTCCCGACCACTCCAGCCTTTAGCTCCGCTATCACCGCTTCATTCTTGCCGTTTGTGGCAAGCGGGTGAGCAATGGCTTTCCGAGTCGCTGGAAGACGTATCTTGGCACTTTCTAATCTTCTGCTTCTTTGAAGAGAACAGTGTCTTGCTGTCTGTAAACATCTGTCAGTCCAACCCCGCCTGACAACGCCCGATGGCGCTTAGTCTTGCCTGCCGTCACATCTTTTAGGGTCTCTATTCCTACTGTTTGCGGAACAATAAATTATTCAATAACTTTACGCGTATCAGATCCATTGGATATGGTTACACATCAATGCGTCGTGGAAGATAGACTATCACTCACCTCGCAATGCGTACGAGACCTGGCGAGACCTGACGAGACATGACGAGACATGGTGAACCATGATGGGCGATTTGGGAGCGGGATAGAGAGATAATATAACTGAGTTGTGTTTGATAAAAAAAACTGCCACAATCCCCTCCTGTGGAGTAAAGTACGAAATGACGGCTGGTCTCAGAACAATAGATTGTTCAGGAATGTCACGCAGATTGAGCGGGTGGAGAGACAATACCTGTATATGGTGGATGTGTCATACACCGCCTGGGAGCTCTTGGTTTGCGGAGCTTACGGAGATAAATACCATCATCCGATACCATAAGACCAAGACCAATGATGGTATTTATCTCCGTAAGCTCCGCAAACCAAGAGCTCCCAGGCGGTGTATGACACATCCACCATATACAGGTATTGTCTCTCCACCCGCTCAATCTGCGTGACATTCCTGAACAATCTATTGTTCTGAGACCAGCCGTCATTTCGTACTTTACTCCACAGGAGGGGATTGTGGCAGTTTTTTTTATCAAACACAACTCAGTTATATTATCTCTCTATCCCGCTCCCAAATCGCCCATCATGGTTCACCATGTCTCGTCATGTCTCGTCAGGTCTCGCCAGGTCTCGTACGCATTGCAAGGTGAGTGATAGTCTATCTTCCACGACGCATTGATGTGTAACCATATCCAATGGATCTGATACGCGTAAAGTTATTGAATAATTTATTGTTCCGCAAACAGTAGGAATAGAGACCCTAAAAGATGTGACGGCAGGCAAGACTAAGCGCCATCGGGCGTTGTCAGGCGGGGTTGGACTGACAGATGTTTACAGACAGCAAGACACTGTTCTCTTCAAAGAAGCAGAAGATTAGAAAGGCCCTGTACCTGTGTCAACATAGGATGCAATGTTTTGGATAATTGGCGATGGAGATCTCTCTTCTTAAGGAGATACAAGAGGGAAGACAAGTCAGACACTGCCGAAGAGGTATGTTCCCATGTAAATATAGCCCACATGTATGTTATGAAGGTATTTTACTACCTTAAAAAATAGTGTGGTACATAGACAGTCCATGTGCTCTTCGAGCACATGGGCGCTCCCATAAGCGCCTTCAAGAGAACTCTCTTCCTCATGTTGCACAACAACGGCTCCGCCGTTGGTGCTTATTCTTTGCAAATAGAGTGTTTATATGGATAGCTAATATTAGGCCAAGTTTTATGCAGATTGGAACCCATTCACTTTTGAAACTAAACTGAAAGGTACCTATAAGAACAAGAATCAAACGTCTTACTGATCACTGCCCGCGTCTTTGAGTCTTCTGTCCTCAGCAAACTGTTTCAAAGCTACGCAGTCAAAGGGATAGTAGGGCTCGTTGGTATCCTTGTGACGGAAGAGAACCCAAGGATTCTTGTTGGGGTCACCTACAGCCTCCCGGGGAAAGGCTTTCTTCAGCTTGGACTGAACGCCCTTTACCTTCAAGTCAAAGGAAGGCTGCTTTTCCTCGTCCGACAGAAAGATCTGGTCGGCAGGCGGCAGGGTCTTCTTAGACTTGGAAGGCGAAGGTTGTTGGCCAGCCTCAGAACCAGACTCCTCCATCTCAGAGTCCTCCGCAGCTTGCTTCTTGCCTTTGAACTTGAGTGATCTAAGTACTGACGTCAGAGGAAGATCCGGTGCAGAATATCTAGAGCTTACGGAATACGATGTCTGGCACCGTCAGAGGTCTTCTTGATTTTGGAAGGCGTAGCACTAAAGAGACGTCAGATAGAATCCAAACTGGCTTGATAAATACTCACTGGACTTTCTCCTCTGGAACGTTGTCGTCGTTCTCCTCAGAAGTGCTGGCCCTACGCTTGCGGGAGTAGCTCTTGGCCTTGATCTTCTTCTCCGGAGAGGGGCTGGGAGGCGTCATCACAGTAACCTTCTTCTTGGCAGACTTGAGAGGGGCAGGGAGATTGTCACCGGGCTCCCGCATAGACCACTCGTCACTAGGCAACGTTAGAGCAAAGACGGGACTGTATCAAATAATTTGACTTACTCGTCACCACCAGTAGAGTACATGGGGCTGTCACGACCTCTGCTGTGCTCGTAGTTGCGCCGCATAGCCTTCTTGTTGCTGACCGGGGTCTTGAGGGCCACCTTACTAATGAGATCGGTGGTTTCATCCACACTGACACTGAAATGGCACGTCAGAAATAAAAGAAGGATACGCAGTAATACACGTACTCCATGTTGTCATCAGAGCTGAAGATCTCCACCGCTTTTGCCTTGCCCTTTGCCCTGGCTGACAGACGAGGAGCCTCCTCCATGGAGTCGTCACTGAAGATGCGTAAGCTATGGCCTGGAAATCAAGGAATAGACCACGTACGACTGGGCCCTCTCCCGGTACTTGGAAGCAGTGCTCTGAGCGGACTTGACAGGGTGCGGAGTATTCTGTCTGGCCTTGGCCGCAGCTCGACTAGGAGTTTGAGGGATCCTGCAGACAAAAATCTTAGCCAAGAGTGCTTGAGACAAAGATCAAATACGCACATCACAGGAGGCTCAGAATCTTCCTCTTCTGAAAGATCAGGAGGAGGAGAAGCCTTTCTGCCTCTGCCTCTGGGTGGCGGGGCCTCAGGAGAGGGAGAAACCCTCATTCTCCTGCGGCGGGGAGGGGAGAGAGACATTTCCATGCGCCTGCCTCGGGGCTTAGCAGCAACCAGTCCGTCATCCTCACTGTCGGGGACAACAACATGCGGAGCAGAAGACTTGGTTCTAGAGTGAGCAGAGCGTGACTCTTTTTTACCTCAGCCACCAAAGTAGCCTTGGCCTTGGCCTTGCTGCGGGAGGGAGGAGGCACATTCTCCTCCTCGCTGTCAGCAACCAGAATACGGCCAGCAGACTTTCTCTTGGAGGGAGACCTGAACGAAAGGGTCAACTCATGTGGAAAAATAAAGATGAAGTATACTTACGCCTTCTTGGTCACTTCCTCGTCACTGTCGGGCACAAGAACACGGCCAGGAGAGGATCGTGAGCTAAACTGGTGCTCAGTGTCCAAAAACACTTCAATGAATATGGCTGGCGTACCGTCTGGCTGTGCTCTTTGTTTTGACGACTGTAAAGCCGTCATCAGATTGGACATCGTCCCCCTCAATCTCCTCCTCCTCTCTCTCAGCCTCAAAAGAAGCACGTCTCTCCTCCTTCTCAATCTGAGCAGCGCCCACCTCCTCCGCCTCACTATCTACTGCACCAGTCCTGGTACAAAAATAAGTAATCTGTCTGTTCAAAAGCAGGTGAAACGTACTCAGCGTCATCATCACTGTCAATATACTCCTTGCTTTTGGGAGTCTTGCGAGCCCGAGTAGTGGAAGGGGTGCTATGGGCGTGTATAAGCAAAGACCTCTTTGAAACAAAACAAAAGCTTACGATGGAGCAGCCTTGCCACGGCCACGGCCACGGCCCCTACCACGACCAGCTCCACGGCCTCTTCCACGGGCACGTCCACGACCACGGCCACGAGCCTTGGGAGGCTCTTCGTAACTGGGTGTGACACAATCAGCGCCCTTCAAAGATCAGAATACAATAACTACGCACTCAGAGGACATGACTTCAACCTGCTCAAAGTCAGAGGTGTCTTGAGGGGAGGCAGCACGGGATCTAGAGCCAATGTCAGCCCAGTGTCAGAGCACACAAAAATACTTACTTGGCGGGCATGTTGAAGAGAACGGGGACAGCAATAAGACGTCTGGAGAGATGTGTAGGATAGAGAAGCAAAAGATCCTCTGAGGTTGGTTGCGGTGAGCAGGCAGCTTTTATATGCAAAGAAAGGGCTTTCTGTACGTACTGGTGTCCGCACAAAAGTCTTGAGCTGGGAACATCAATGTTGAAAGATAAGAAGCGGACCAATCGCTTTGAATACGGCCAGCAGGACTGAGCATGTGTAGCTGGAAGAATGTACCTACAGAACTCCAGAGCAACGTGCTGAGCTAGTGTCCGTCCAGACTTTTTACTGTGCCAGCAAAACCCAATGCGATTGGATGAGCAGACACTCTTGAATCAACACAATCAGGGGATGGTCTATCAGGCGGAATAGGCGAACTGCGTGTTCACTAAACCATCACGCTCATAACTGTGGCGTCTTTTGACCAGGAACCAAGCGCTCAAAGCTGCCAAGAGAATTGGACTTGGTGAATTTCACGGTGAAAGAAAGACGACCAACGTACTTTCATCCACTTCCGTTCTTCACCCATCACCCTCAACAGCAGCTACCGCCATGAACACCTATCTCGACCAACTCTTTGGCTCTCTGGAGAAGTACCGTAAGTCCTCACATCTCCTGTTCTGGCTAGAGAATAAATTACCATGCAGGTGCCGAGCTCAAGGTCGTCATGGATCGTGAGGCTGGAGGCAAGAACCAGTCGTTGCAGCTGGGGGTGATGGGTCAGGTACGCACAATATCCATAGCCCAGCGATGAGTGTACTGACGCTTTCGTAGCCTGACCGTGCTCGTGTGGCCACAGCTGCTCTGTCCAGAGCCCCTACCAGCTCCCGCTCCAGGGTGGACATTGTCTATCCAGACGTCAAGGAGGGTTCACCTGAAGAGATGGTGTTCCGTATTCAGGGCTTCATTGTATCCGCCCAATTGCCACCCTTCATGCAAACGCCCAGGTCAGTGCTCTGACACTGTTGCTGAGCAAATGTACTTACCTGAGCTTAGGTCCAGCGGAAAGACTCTTCAGCCCAAACAGTCCGTCAAAATTACTGGACTTGGGCTTGAGGAGTTTGACCAAGCGCTCAAGGGCATCCAAGCACTGCGGGATGTGGTCAGTAGCCAGTACGACTACACCACCCTTACTCCTTGGAAGGTAGAGACAGAACGTACTTTCAGCACACTTGAGGCCAGCAACCGCTACTTCTCTTCCTCTCATGAAGCTTCCGGACAGGAGACTGTTACTTTGGGCAAGCAAGTTGATCCTATGGGTATTCTGCTCAAGATTGGCCAGGAGTTGAGAAGCGTGCATGTCCAGGATAATGTGGTGGCTTACTATGAGCGTGCGGTGAACAAGGATACCAGGTATAGGCTGTGTTGTTCATTAGCGTTGAAGTCTCTGACCCGCCTCCAGTATTGTCTCCTACCAGCAGATCAGTCCTGGATTTATCCGTCCTGGCCATCTCGTTGAGCTTCAAGTTGGGGTTTGTTCTGTTCCTATTGGGAAGGGCAAGAACATGATGTTGGTCAAGTTGCGGTCAGTCTGTGTGCTGTCTAGGCTGGTGGAACACGTACGTTTCTCTTACAGCTGGCAGAATTGGATGCTGATTTTTCTATGCAGGACTTCAACACCATGAACTTGCAGCGCATGATTAATGTGGCTCCCATGAATAAGGTCAAGCGCAAGGTTGGATATGATGAGGACGTGGAGGAGATGGAGACCAGCATTGAGAAGCGCATGAGAATCTCAGACGACCAGGATGAGAATATGACTAATTAGGCTGATCACACATCTATACCTGCACTTCACACCGGAATATTATCATTGCTTAATAGACATGGCAGACATGTGCTCTAAGTAACAAATATACTGACGCACTGTACTGAACGCAGTCAGTTCTGGTATTCCCAGAACGTCTTCAGTAGCGCTTAAAGTGGATGCAGGCGCCTGATCTTCCAATACTCTCTGTACGCTCATTCATCACTGCGTTCTTGCTCCTTTCTTCATCCAAACCAGATCCAATATCTCCAATCTTTCTGCTCCACCCTCTCTGGTGAGTATTGATGTTCAGATCTTGTAAGATCAACACTGATCTGTTTGTAGCTTTGCTATGCCTTCCGTCTTGCCTCGGGATATTTCCTTGGAGTTTCAAGGAGTTCATTCCGTAAGCACACATTGCTGGAATATTTAGAAGCAATCCTGAATCAGTCATTACAGGCAAACAACACAGCTTATACTTGCCTGCTTGTTTTCAAGGGAAAGGCCAACAAGCAGACGATAAGAATGAAGGCCGTCAGAAACAGTGAGAAGGCAGAGGACAAAATCAACAGTACGCATCCAGTTTCAGACCTCAGAATGAATCATCTGCTCATCGTAGAGCAGAGGAGGTCCACTACAACACAGTCTACAAGTTGCCCCCTGCTCAAGACGTTGTGGTTTCAAGCGAGGAAGGTTGGTCTTCACACCTCCGTTTGCTGGATTGCTGCTAAGTTTCCGCCTAGATATTATGGAGCTCCAATTCAGTCTCATCATTGACTATTTGATGAAAAACTTGGTTGAGATACGGTTCTTTATGGAACTGAATTATCAACGCCTGCAAAAGTTTTCAGCTCAAGACTGGGATCTGGCCAGCGCAGGCTCTGAGGTCTGCTGGGCCTCTATGATGGAGCTCTTTGGACTCTTTCACTCTTTCGACCCCTTTCTTCATTTTCCTTTGGCTCTTTTTGATGCCATTTCCTCTTTTTTGGAATCTACGACATCTTTTCCGGAGGAAAAAAGACTTACTATTTGCCGCGGCATAGAGAGAATGTTGACGTTCAGAGATAAGCTGGCTGTAAGCTACTCATTCTTCCAGACTTTCATAGTTGCTTTGAAAGAGGAGGAAGGACCGCTGGGGGTTGAGGCCTTGTGCAGAGATTCAGCTGGGGTCTTGTTGATTGAGGACGAATGGAGGGCTCAGACGTCTGCTTCTGCTCGTGCGGTTCTCCTTGCTAGAGGCCAGATTTAAGACTGTTTACCTATACATTTCTACGTAGTTTTTGTCCAGTACCAAAGTCAGTTCAGAGTATTGTGTGAGCGTGTACTTTTTAACCAGCTCAGCCACGAGATAAGAACCCATTCTAATTCACCCAAGCTAATAGAACACACAGTTGAGAGATACAGCATCAGAAAAAAGAATACAAATCAGTACACTAGGCGTTATCGTAGTCTCTATAATCCCAGTCCTCCTCATCCTCGTACTCCTCGTCCTCTTCGTTCTCCTCCTCCTGCTCCATTTCCTCCAACATTTCCATCTCTACATTGTATCCTAGTACATTGTGCTTTTCATCCAACATCAAATCAGCATCGTCAATGAACTTCATGTATGTAAGGTAAGAAGAATACCCGTTGGAAAAAATAACGTGGTAATAACGGAGACGGAAAATAAGACCAGCAAGTTTGGAGCGGTGCTGAAGTGAATAGAACGCAATCACCTTCTAACGGCCAGCAGAAGGGTGTGGATAGACCACTTCAGGGGGTGGATGGTTCTGAAGACAGAAGTCTCCAAGATCATCCGTTCGTTGTCAGGAATACATCCTTCCATGTCCATTTTCGCCAATTCGTAGAGCTTCGTGTTGCTTGAGAGTCCAGGGTCTGGCCTGGCCGCAGGTAGTCAGGTATTTGTTCAACAAGCGGGCCACCATGCGTTGGATCTCTAAGAGTTGCATGAGTTGTGCAGTAGCAGAAACTGGAAAAGCACGTACGGTGATCCGTTAAGATCACGGTTTCTCCTCCCTCCTGAACTGAGTTCCCTCAGTCCAAAGATTATACTCAAAGGGAGCATATCCTGACATGAGCAGATTAAAACAGCCAACCATTAGTGAGAGCAAATAGAGACTCACCGAAGAATCTGTTACTTGGATTCTGGACCTCCAAGATCACGCTCAACGTAAGACGCTCAGCGCCCTTCTCTCCAGTAAACAGAAGCCTTGTTACAAAGGATTGACCCTTGGAGGATTTCTAAAGAGTTATGAAGTCAATAAACTGAAAAGAGAGCAGGGAAATCTCTCAACTTCGAGAGGGGAGGATTCAGTAAACTCCATCTGGTATCGTGCTGGGAATACGTAGGGCATGGCCAGCTGATTGGAGATCAGCATTCATCAGAGGAAATCTAGAGTCTATTACTCACAAATGAGGTACAGAGCAATGTAGAATGTGGTTGAGAAGCAAAGATCAATGCAGATGAGCGCAGATGAGTGAGAGAGCAGGTCAGAGTCTCTGGGATCAGCCGCAGAGGTTCACTGATCTAGACGCTCTCTCTCTTTCCTCCTCAGACTTGCGGGCTATTGTACAACTTAGTTTAGCTTTAATAGAGGTCTAGTACTGCGCATTAATCATAGTGACGTGCAGGGGCATAGCATCGCCCTCCTTACGCATTCGGGCATGGCTTCGCCCTCTCAAACGTACGGGCATAGCTTCGCCCTCTGAATCCGAGTTCAAGTGCATACAGATTTATCCAAGTCCAGAAATTACAAAGAAATTCAAAATCAAAAAGGAGAACAGAACATGGGACTGAGCAGTGTTTGTACAGGACACTGGTCAGCCCCATGCCCAGGGGGGGAGGGAAGGTGGGGGGGGGGGGAGAATGGTACAAAATACAAGAATCTAGCTACACAGAGTAAGAAACAGACATCAGGACATTGAGAAGCCAGCAATAAAGAAAAGGAATCCACTAAAGAAAAGTAGTCATGAGATATGAAGGAGTGAATGAGAAAAAAAAGACTCACATCAACAGGGAGGTGGAAACAGAGCCATCAGCTCCTGCTAGGCAATGAAGCCTCTACCCCACACCCTGGGGGATTATCAGACCCTAGAAAAACAGCATAGAACCCAAGGAAAAGATGAGAACCTGTTGCCAGCTCATAGGGGTAAAAAACTCACCTGAACCCTCAGCACTCCAACCCTGATCCCAATCCTTCAAAACTCCCTCCAGGAAAGGCTGTGTGTGATCTGAAAGACTAGAAGAATAAGTAGAGAGTTGAGATGAGGGTTTGGAGGTGGTTGTTGGAGAGAAAAGTTTAAAGGGGGGACTGAGAAGAATGACCCCCAGGACAAGGTTGTCTCTCCCTCTCCTTGCGGATTGGTTTCCACATTCTTGACCCAAGACACACCATAGATCCAACTCCCTGGGTTGGCCAATCCCAAGAAGCGGTGTCAAGGTCCATCTCAGAGAACGTGCTGGTGGTAAAGAAAAAGGAGGGTTTGAGGGAGCGACGGATTTTTATACGTTAGGCGCCCGTCGAGCGCTGGTCGTTCCGACTTGAAGTCCTGATCGACTGTCTGACATCACGCCTCATGGGTAGGGAAGCACATGGTATTGAAAGTCTAATAGTTTAAAGTCTAAACTACAAGTATTTAAGGCTACCTAATGCAATGTGTCTTACTCCCCCCAAGTGGCAGCTGGGGGGCAGAGGAGGGGGTCGCCGACGTCCAAGGGGACGTGCAGGGGGTGTGGAGGGGGCCACCGACGTCCAAGGGGACGTGCAGGGGGTGTGGAGGGGGCCACCGACGTCCAAGGGGACGTGCAGGGGGCCACCGACGTCGCGGTCGCGGTGTCGGGGTGGGTTTCGACTCCGTTGAGTCGAAATCCCCCGCGCCGAGTCTTGAACGCGGGGGACGGGGTGCGGAGGGGCCGCCGACGTGGAAGGGGACGTGCAGGGGGTGTGGAGGGGCCACCGACGTCCAAGGGGACGTGCAGGGGGCCACCGACGTCGCGGTCGCGGTGTCGGGGTGGGTTTCGACTCCGTTGAGTCGAAATCCCCCGCGCCGAGTCTTGAAGGCGGGGGACGGGGTGCGGAGGGGCCGCCGACGTCCAAGGGGACGTCCAAGGGGGTGTGGAGGGGGCCGCCAACGTCCAAGGGGACGTCCAAGGGGGTGTGGAGGGGGCCACCGACGTCCAAGGGGGTGCGGAGGGGGTGCGGAGGGGCCGCCGACGTCCAAGGGGACGTGCAGGGGGTGTGGAGGGGGCCACCGACGTCCAAGGGGACGTGCAGGGGGCCACCGACGTCGCGGTCGCGGTGTCGGGGTGGGTTTCGACTCCGTTGAGTCGAAATCCCCCGCGCCGAGTCTTGAAGGCGGGGGGACGGGGTGTGGGGTGTCTGTCTGTGGTAAGTCCGTTGCGTGCGATGGCGACCGGACTCACCTGGGGCCCTTGCCATTCCCTCCCCTCCTTCGTCCCTCTTTCGTCCCGCCTTGTCGTTGTCGGAGTCGGTGACGGTGTTGTTGGACACCAGAACCCTCCGACGTCGTCTTGCTCGTCGTCTCCGAGCACAGCGAGGACCCCCGCACCCGCCGTCCCCTTGGTGTGCAAGACGACGCCGAGGGGAAACGTGGTCCAACGACCGCGTTTCCGACCTCCAAGACGACGACGGCACCCTCCAACGCCATCCGCGGTCGCTCAAGACCCGCCACCACCATCCCCTCGGCCTGCAAGACGACACCGAGGGGAAACGCGGTCCAACGACCGCGTTTCCGACAACGACGACGACGGAAGGGCCAAGGGGAGGAGCAGAAGGGGTAGAGGGACCATACCCAGGTGAGTACCGCCCTCTGCCGTCCTCGCTGCGTTGTACACAACGCAGCGGGGAAACGAAGTCTACTGACTTCGTCTCCGAGCACAGCGAGGACCCCCGCACCCGCCGTCCCCTTGGTGTGCAAGACGACGCCGAGGGGAAACGTGGTCCAACGACCGCGTTTCCGACCTCCAAGACGACGACGGCACCCTCCAACGCCATCCGCGGTCGCTCAAGACCCGCCACCACCATCCCCTCGGCCTGCAAGACGACACCGAGGGGAAACGCGGTCCAACGACCGCGTTTCCGACAACGACGACGACGGAAGGGCCAAGGGGAGGAGCAGAAGGGGTAGAGGGACCATACCCAGGTGAGTACCGCCCTCTGCCGTCCTCGCTGCGTTGTACACAACGCAGCGGGGAAACGAAGTCTACTGACTTCGTCTCCGAGCACAGCGAGGACCCCCGCACCCGCCGTCCCCTTGGTGTGCAAGACGACGCCGAGGGGAAACGTGGTCCAACGACCGTGTTTCCGACCTCCAAGACGACGACGGCACCCTCCAACGCCATCCGCGGTCGCTCAAGACCCGCCACCACCGTCCCCTCGGCCTGCAAGACGACGCCGAGGGGAAACGTGGTCCAATGACCGTGTTTCCGACAACGACGACGACTGCACATCCCTTGAGGCACATAGCCCACAACACCACAGGGAGGCTGGCCATTGTCAATTGACGATGGTTCCAGCCTCTCCGAGGTCTTGCAGGTCGGTGCAAGTATGCCAGGACGTCCCGCACCAGGACTCACGCCTTGGTGCGGGCACGGTAGGCACTCTTTCATATTAACTAATACCTTCATGTGGTTGTTAAATGTACATAGATACATGTAGAATACTTCTGATATATTTTATTCAATGTTTCGCCACTGTTTTTGAACGGTCTGAGCTGGTCTCTCTCGAAAGAAGAGCGCTTTTTGGGCGCTTATTTGCGTTTTTGGTCGCACTTCTCCCTTGTCTTTTCTTTTCAATCTTCCCTCACTCTATCTATTAATCTCTATTCTACACATCTCATCATGGGCAAGAAAACCACACTCTCTAAAAAAGAAAAGAAGAAAGCAGCTCAGGCTTCCAAGGCTGTTGCAGAAGCAAGGCTGGAGCTTAGGAGGAAAATGTGGAAAGAGGTGGAGGAGGTCACAGGGAGGAAGGGATGGGGAGGGCTATTCTCTGAAGAGGAGAAGGTGAGTACAGTCTTTATCATTAAAGATTCAACTACTAAGACACATCCAGAGGGGGCTGCTTCCAGGTGTCAAGCCTGTGCTGGACATTCCCAAGGAGCTCCCTGACTTTGGCATGCCCAGCAGCAGGTACAAGAAGATTGGAAAGCATGAAGCCCTCCCCAACAACCTTACTGCCAAATACATCAAGGAGTCCTCCAAGCTCACAGACAAAGCTATCAAGAGGACATCTGAGTGGCTGGAAAGCCCTGAGGGTAAGTCTTTTCCATTTCTTCAAGTTCTAGCTGCATTCTGATGAATTGCCCAGGTACTGTTGAAATCCCAGAGACCCTGGAGGAGCTCAAGAAGGCCAACACCCTCAAGACTGCCCATGAGACCTCTTTGGAGATGCTCAAGGAGGAGTACCCCACCAGGGAGACCTCTTGCAGGGTGGTGACCAAGGATGGGGTGACAGTCTTTGTGTATCTGAGCTATCACATGGAGGAGGGCAAGCGAGTGAAGGATACCATGCCAGTGAGTACTTCAAAATCTCAGATTCATGTATCTACTGATTTCTATTCGTGCAGCAACCTGTTCTTGACCGCTTTCGCACCAACATGCAAGCGGTCTTCTCCCAGACCAAGGCTGGGATTACGGGGAACTCGGAGTGGGAGCGTCATCCCAACGACTCCGAGGCCTACATGGAGTACATCGACAAGGACGGCAAGGTTCAGAGGGTGGCGAAGCAGCTCATTCATTGGTTTGAGATGTGGCAGGAGAAGGGGCAGGCCAAGGTGAGTGTTAAGCTCTTCTAACTTGATGCAAGCTGATGTTCTACTGCAGCAACCAGAAATCCCGTCAGCGGATCTTCTGTGCGGCAAGAACTTTGACAAGTTCAGTGCCCAGGGCAAGATGATGCTTGCCGACGACGAGATCACCTATCTCTGCAACGGCATCATCAGCCGGTTTTTCCCTAGCCAATATCCTAGGTTGAAAAAGACCTATGAGAGGGCTTCGTGGGTCCACAAGATCCTCAAGGCCCTCCGTCTCCCAGGTGGTCCTAACACAGGGCGGGTCACTCTCAAAGACCTGCAGACCGTCCTCCACCGTGACGACATCGACGAGATGTGTGTGGTCTTCAACGTCGGCAAGTACGAGGGAGGCGAGTTCTTGCTTCCCGATCTCCGTATGAAGTTCAAGTGAGTCTTTTCTTTTTCTCGAGTTCCCGTTCTTATAGCCCTACAGGTACACCCCCGGAGACTTGGTCTTCTTTCTCTCTCAGGTTTTGTGGCACATGGTTGCCCCTTGGCGACCTTTGCCTCAGACCGAGGAGGACGGAGACTTTGCTCCTGGCCGCATCAGCCGGGTCTACACCACCCACACCCGCACCATGAACAAGATCCTTGTGGACAACTACAAGCCCAACATGGACAAGAGATTTGATTGAACAAGCAGACTGGTAAGATGGAGGTCATCCAACATTACAAGAGGAAGATGACCTCTGCTCAGAAGGCTCGTGCCAAGGCAGAGAGGCAGAAGGCTTCAGCAGCCGCATCGGAGTCGTCTTCTTCCTCATCGGAGTCGTCTTCTTCCTCATCGGAGTCTGAGTCAGAGACAGAGATGGTTAGACCCCGAAAGCGTGCTCGGTGCATCCCAGAGTCTGATGAAGAGTAGATACTTAATATTGTATTCTTTAATCTTTGATATCATTTCCTGAATCACTTGAAAAGTTGGCCAAGAGTAAAGCAGAGACAGAAGAAGCCAAGTTGAGCGACCAGGACCGTTACAAGACTAAGCGCCCTAGTATTGACGGGACTGATCCAGCCGCAGAGCTTCCACAACTCATTCAACAAAGAACCCAAGCTAGGAAGCTACTTTATACACATGTTAGAGTACTCAGATGTGCTCAGAATATTTTTAAACATGCTGAAAAGAGAGGAATGCATCACGTTCACCTGTTACCACTCAGATTTGGCCTAAACGCCCATAATCTCTGGAACTGATTACAGTACCCTGGTACAACCACTCAACCAAAACACAATCGGAGCAGGGATATAAGAGTTCATATAGATTATGATTTTTAGAAATACTCAGAACAATTGATTACAAAGAGGGAGTGACAGTAGAGAGCCCTAGAATTGCTGGAAAGAAGAGTTTCCCACGGTTAACAATAGCGCTAATAGTACTGGTTGTATTGATCAATACAAACTATTTTCCCACGGTTTGGGCACTTTTTTCTGTCCGCTCACGGTCGCTGCGCCTGTTTTCAGGCAAGAACGATTCTTCTTCGTTTCACTCAGGAATCGTAACTGGCTTTGTATCCTGTGACTGTGTGATGCAGCAAAATCATTATGTTGAGCTGTTAGCCTAACCATAAGCAGTGGCAAGAAATATATGTAGGAGTGTCCGCCTAACCGTGAAGTGCGGCGAGGAATATGGTGTGAGGGTGTTAGCCTGACCGTGAATAGCGGTGAGAAATATTTGTCTGACTATTCACCTAACCGTAAACAGCGGCAAAAATCAGTTGCAGAGGCGTTAGCCTAACGGTAAACAGCGGCGAGGAATATGGTGTGGGGGTGTTAGCCTCACCGTGAAGTGCGGCGAGAAATACAGTGGGGAGGCGTCCGCCTAACCGTGAAGTGCGGCGAGGAATATGGCTTGGGGGCGTCCGCCTAACCGTAAACAGCGGCAAGAAATACAGTGAGGAGCCGTTCGCCTAACCGTGAACAGCGGCGAATCATATAGCGAGGAGCCGTCCGCCTAACCGTGAACAGCGGCGAGGAATATGGCTTGGGGGCGTCCGCCTAACTGTAAACAGCGGTGAAAAATACAGTGAGGAGGCGTTCGCCTAACCGTAAATGGCGGCGAGAGACCATTTAACCTCTTGTTCGGCGAACCGTGTTATACGCGGTGGGGATTTTTTTTGGCTGTATCTACCGCAATGGCTAGGCACTACCCCCTGGTCGCGGTCAGAAATGTACCTGCCCAATGCTCCTGATGTTTTGCAAACCGTCCGCCGGACCGTGTTAGACACCCTCACCCAGCACATTAGCCAACGAGCAAAATACGCCATAAATGTATTGCCATTAGCTCATGCGCATTCGCGCTGTACATACTACATTTCGCCGAATCTAGCTACCGTGGCTCCCAGCCCCATTAGCTAATGCGCATTCCCATCCCATTAGCTAATGTCCGGGGAGCCGCAAAACACGCCTCACCCGCCCATCCAGGGAGCGCGTAACACGGGAATTCTGACTGAAACCGCTCCATGGCGCTCCGCGTGTGATCTATTCAGACCGAGGACCCCAGTTTGCATCCAAACTGCTTCGCGGTATCCATAGGGCAGTTGGCACTAAGACTGCACTATCCACGGCGTATCACCCTCAGACGGATGGCCAGACAGAGCGGATGAATCCGGAGATTGAGCAGTTCCTGAGAGTGTTCTGTAATCACCATCAGGACAACTGGTACGACTTGCTTCTGTCACGAATAGAGTCGTGAGGCGAAAACTTAACCAAACTAAAGGCGAATAAGGACGCGAGACGTGTCTTGCGGCTATTAATTCCTCTCGGAGACCGCCCATTAGCTGTTGCCCGTTCGGCGGATGGAATTTGGCCCCCTAGACCGGTTAGACCTTCACTCAACTTTGCATTTTCCGACGCCTATTTCTGCGTGAAAAATATGACGGGGTGTTTTCACGTCACAACTGTAATGAATATGTGATTCACTGTTTGTGCACATTGTACTTTGCCTTCTATGCCTCTATCCGCACACCGACCTACCGAACCACCGACCGAACCACCGACCCACCGACCGACCCACCAGCCCATACTCACCCCCCTCCGACCTACCGAACCACCGACCGAACCACCGACCCACCGACCGACCCACCAACCCATACTCACCCCCCTCCGACCTACCGAACCACCGACCGAACCACCGACCCACCGACCGACCCACCAACCCATACTCACCCCCCTCCGACCTACCGAACCACCGACCGAACCACCGACCCACCGACCGACCCACCAACCCATACTCACCCCCCCTCCGACCGACCCACCGACCCACCGACCCACCGACACATCCCCCCTCCCGTCAACCCATCGACTCGTCCCCCACCGACCCACCGACCAACACCATACCCCCTGCCCCCCCCCCCCACCTACCGACCCACCAACTCACCCTTACACCGCCTGTACTCACCACCCACTCACCTTACTGCCTACCCCCCACACCACCCAAGTATACCAGACCGTTGGCTAATGGGAATACGGCGCACTTGAATAGCCTCTCGCCGAACCGTGTTTCTCGCTCTCCAAGTAGTAGTTCTCGCTGGTAAGCCGAATCGTATTATCCCTATCTATACACACCATTAGGCTAACAGTATTACACGTATTTACATGACCATTAGCTAATGTCCGGGGAGCCGTGAACTGCGCCTCACCCGCCCGTCCGGGGAAGTGTATTCTACGTAGTTTACTCACTGTATTGTGTGACAAGTCACCGTCAGTACCCTGGACGTTGTGATAATTCTACTCGAAAACACAATAGAGGCTACATGGAGATACACGAGATTTTGAACTGACAACGAGACACGATCTCCATCCTACGCAGAAAGGATACCCAACAAAGCATGCGAAAACGACAGAAAACGACGGATATCTAGGGAGACGAGGACACCCAGCAAGCCACACCTTCCAGTATGTCCCAGAAAAAGCTGGATCGGGACAGAAACGGTAGCCACCCAGGCAAACCCGAACGTGGGGCTAGGAAGAACGTGCGAGTCCGACGGCAGACTGCGACGGGATGCTCCTCAAGAAGAGCATCATGGGTGTGCCAGCCCAGGCACCTTGGCACAGTGAGAGCGGAGCTTAGAGTAGAGAACGATTCAAACTCAAAGCTGCTCAACCAACTAAACGTATCTTGATACCGCCCCCAGCACGACTGCGAGCTTCAAGAGCTGTACATGGAATTGATGAGACTTCTTAATAGACGAGTCTATGAAAGCTAAGACTCACCTTTGAGCTCCTCGACTTCCTCTCGCTGCTCATAGTTAAGCACCAGTCTCTTCAGATGCTGTTGCTCTGCCTTGTCTTGTTCCTGAGCAGTCCGAGTCTGAGCAGCCAACGCTGATTCGGCAGGAATGGCCAACTGGCGAGTCTGATGAAGGGCGCAAGTTGAGCCTTACATACTGCAACATGGAGGAAATAAGACCTAAACTTACCGTCTGATTGTTACCACGTTTAGTGAACAAGGTAAAGTTCATCACGCCAGCTTGCTCAGCACCACCTTGCGTGCCATCCGCGTCCTCATCGTTCCCATCCAGACGTTTCTTGCGCATCCCAGGGGGTGGCACAGTAGACCCCCACATCGCCTGTGCGGTCTTCTTGTCGATCGTACGGGATCCGGCAGGCACCTCAGTGACCATCTTCGCCAGCTCCTTCGCAAAGTCTGCGTCGTCTTCTTCCGTTGGCCCTATATTCTCTTGTGAGTTCCTCAACAGAACGGCTTCGGGAGAAGGTGCCCTCTCGTCGATCTGAGGGGTCAGAATTGTCAGAAAAAGTCACGCCGTACGATGTCACAAAGACTTACAGGTGAGTCCGATGCGGATGGGACATCATCTTCCTCCTTCTCTTCTGGTCTCTCGTCCTCATCTCCACTGTCGTTGTCGCTATCGTCTCCGGAAAGCACTGGAAAGAAGAGTCAACATCCGCTTTGGGGGAAAATATCCACGTGCTTACAGCCGGCGTTCTGGAAGGCAGTGCCAAACATCTCGTCAACAGCAAGAGCAGCGTCCTCAAATGATTTGGCCATGACCAATTTGGGACGAACGGCCTGGAAAGGTGTGTGAACACTCGGGGTGAATGGAAGCCCTGAGGCGACGCACCTCCATAGAGTCTGTCAACATGAACTCGACGTCCATAGGGAGCGGCTCCTTGCACAGAACGTACAACTGCACGACAAAATAAGTGTCAAAAATGGAAGGGTAGACCAAATGCCCATTACGCACCTGGAAGAACGTCAAGAAATTGTCCAACTTCTTCTGCTGACTTCCTCGGTCAAAGCACATGCCACATGTATCAAGCAACACGCAAACCAAACGGATGCGGAAGAAATCATCCGGCATGTCGATGGGGCTCGGTTGATTCGGGAACGGTCGGCCCTCAGCTGTTTGTTTGAACAATCAGTGATGTTTCCATGTTGATAGCATCTCCACGTACGATGGCCGAAAGTCACCAAGGTCCACAAGGTGTCAAAGATGATCCCGGAGGATATCAAGCGATAGATGTACACTTCTCCGAGGTACTTGATCGACGCTAGACGGCGTTGGTTAATGCTATAAACGTTCTGTTCCATCCCTCTCCGAATATCCTCCAACACCTGATCCACAACCGCGATAGTGAACGCAGGATAGTACCTCTGCAAGTCATAGGCGAGCATAGCTAACAGCGGTATGCTCCCGTACTTGACTTTCCAGGGTTTCGTGAACAGCTTGTGTAGTGAACGTTGAATTACAGGGTCGTTCCAGTCGAGCTTCCGGATCAGCTTGAGCACTTTGTCGATGGTCTTCTTTGTGAGGACGTCGTAGATAAGATGGCGCATGAAGAGTTCCATGGGCGTACGCTCTTTCTCCTGCTTGGCAGTGCGTTCGGGTGGATTGCACTGAGACGAATGAGCCTCTGGATCAGGGGAGAGAAAAGGCAGCTGGGCGTACTTGATAGTATGCGTTCTCCAAAAGCAGTTGCTGTCTTTGATCCAAATGACGCATACTTTGCTTCTTGCGCATCAGTTCAACCTACGAGGCACTCAGTAACCTCGTCCATGTCAAAAATCAAGAAGGGTGACCGATCACGTACCATCTTACTGAACGGCTGCTGCGTTTCTTCACTCCTGAGGAGGAACCGTCCACATCCCTCCAGTAGCAGAGCTATATTCTCCACATTCGACCCTGAGAAGTCGTCGAGGCAGACTTTGAACATATGCAAGATCACATGTGCGGGTACAATGCCGAACTTGGTGAGCTTGCTCAGGAAAGTGATGTTCTATTTCCTCTAGTCAGTCGTCGGCCATAGACAAAGCATGTATTAAACATACCTTGAGACGTGTCTCAGCTAACTCCTTCACGACGTTCTTCTTACGCTGCAAGTATCTGAATTCCTCGTCCAGCTGAATGAGTTGATGAGACAACAGAATTGAGGGCAACTGTGATATTTACTCACAATGCTGACGATTTCTGTGCCGATATCAGGGAGGTACTTGCTCAAGATCGCAATCAATCTTGAGTAATGGGGCAGAAGATCAATGCGATTCTTCGGTGTCTGGCTCATGAACTGCAGGAGTTGAATTCACGTTAGGTCA
The DNA here is from genome assembly GCA_021029105.1 of Cristinia sonorae. Lineage (NCBI taxonomy): Eukaryota > Fungi > Basidiomycota > Agaricomycetes > Agaricales > Stephanosporaceae > Cristinia > Cristinia sonorae. The sequence goes on along the minus strand of JAEVFJ010000072.1, from coordinate 17,875 downwards.
GAGCTGACGCAAACAGATATAATGAACACACCTTGATCAAACGCTTCCTTGCAGCTTTCGAGTTCAGGAATGCAAAGTCAACGGCCACTTGATCGATGAATGTACGATTTGTCGCATCAGGAAGTCGGGCCAATAGAGCTGTGAGCAGCTGAGAAGGACCTTGCGGTGCTAATAGTGGGCTTGAGTTCTTCGGTGTCCCTGCAGTAGGTGTCGGGGCACTGAAAACGACGTCACGGTGGTCCAAGTAAGATGACCCTGGCAAACGTACTCGTCATCTTCGTCCGCAGGGAGATCCGCCGTTCTTCCATTCGAGTCCGGTGAAAGAACATCAGAGCCATCCGCACCATTCATTTCCCCCTTATCCTTGCCCTCCTCAGAAACCGTCATGTTTGCCAACTCTTCTTCCAATTGCCTCACTTCCTCCTCTACCCTCGCCCTATCACTCCTCTCCTTCTCTTCTTTCTTATCCCTTTCCTCTTGATCCTTCTCTTTCTCCGCATCCGTCTGCACTTCCTCGATACCCAGCACTCCCTTTGGCACGTAGTCCTTAAGATCGGGTATGTCCTCAAAGAATCGTCTTTCCTCCTCGTCTTCCCATTTGCCGCCGCGAATGGGATCGTCGGAGTCTCCGTCGCCGTCGAGAATGCTATTCGTGTTGGAACCGATTTGAATTGACTCGGACTTCTGTGTGGCAGACTTGAGAGGTGGCATAGGAAGGTATAGCAATTCGGATAATCTGAAGCATAGGTGAGCAACGGGGTGAAATGAAAGAGAGAATTGCGTACGTCTGACAGCTCGCTAACAACTTCTCGTATCCTTTCGCCATCTTCTCGTACGCCTGTTGCCTGTCCTCGAATATCTCACCAGAGCGAATATATGCTTCGTGATTTCGCCGGTCCTGTTCTTGCAGACGCTATATGCCACAACACACCATCAGTTCTGCTCACTGAATTGGGTCCTGAGATCACATACGTTATGTTCGATCACCAGCTTCTTCGAGACGCTATCAAAGTACCCTTCACACATCTTCCTGAATCTATCCCGGATCTCCTTCTCGACCAATTCATCTTCTTCCTTGGACAGCGCTGGAAAGGCGCCGTTTGCAACCTTCGTGGTTTCCTCGGAGAGTGTACCAACCTCGGTGGCGGAAGAGACCTGCTTTGTGTTTGATGGGGACGAGATCCCGAGGTAAGGCAGTGAGTATGACTTTAGGAAGACGGAGAGGAGCGGAAGGGACGAAAGCGTAGGGTCGTTTGATAACTGTTATACGCCGCAGGGGATTAGAATTCAACATTACTCTGAGGACGAGCCGGCACGCGAGCTCACCAGATCTTTGACAACCCTAATCATCCATTCTCCTCCACTTCTCCCAGGCGCGTCACGGATGATACCAACCAGAGCGAGCTCCGCACACACGCGTAGGACTGGTCTCTGGCGGGAGATGCGGGATGAGTCTTCCTTTTCCCGCTGTTCGGGGGCGAGGGAGGCGAGGGAGCCCTTGGGTGGCGGTGCAAGAGATGCTAATAGAGTCGACACTAGGTTCGGAGTAAACGAGGTTGGGAATCGTCGGTGCAACGCTGAGATGATCTTGAGTCAAAGTAAGGATGGCGGTGAGTGCATTCAACAAAAGTGGTAGACGAACCTCGACGGCACTCCAGACATCCTTCTCTGTCTTGCATCTCGCAATTCCTTCCAGCACAGCTCCGGGCATCTCCTCGACATACTTCTCCAAGGACAAGGGCTCGATGTCCTTCATGATCTGGTCATGATTCTCCACGCCTAACGATTGGCGTATCCGTCTGACCCAAGCAGTATGCCGCTTCAGAGATGAGTCCAAAGCCTTCCCTACTTCTGAAGTCTTATTCTCAGCAAAATATTCTTGCTAACATGCAACGGACCTCACCTTTCCCTGCCTCCGACACATTTCGGTGCTTCAGCTGCGCACGCTTCGTCCTTCGAGCGACCTCTTCATCCACTCGTGGCGGTGGGCCATTTGAGCCCGTCGTGTCCATGCTAAGTGCTGAGAATATAATTCGCCGTTGTTAGCGACGACGCATGGAAGTGATGTGAGTGTTCAGAAGTTCTTGTAAAGTTACTAAAGTAGTTCAGTGTAGAGCGTCCTTACTCAGCTTAAAAAAGGTATACATATCAACCAAGAACCCTATGAGGTCATAAGCAACCGAGGGGCATCCAGTCAAACGAGCGCCGACAGCACACCAGCTTTACCGAATCCAGGACCCCAAAACCCTTTGCAAGATTATCTACGATTTAGATTACAACAATCTACGTTATCTTCATCCCCTTGTGGGCGGTTGTGTGCTGAGTATGTTCGTGTTCGACTCTGAACGCTCCCCTTTTGTTTTTCTCCTCGGCCAGCTCCTCCAGTTCTTGTATCAATGCTTCCCTCTTCGCCTCAATATCATCACTACCCGGAATATTGCGTGTTTTACGATGTGTCGCGGTCGTCTCCCCATCCACTCCTCCTCTTGCACCGAAACAAACATATTCACAAGGAGCTGGCCAGGAACGGTGAAGCTTGTGCTGGCTTCGTCGGTTGTATGATGGCACGCAACGTGGTATAGGGTGTTATACTTCCAGATGGTGCAACGAAGACCAGTCGAGGTTGGCTTGCAGGTTGGAATTTGGATAGGAACGTTCGTGCAACGGGTTGCTAGCTTCTGGTTTATGTTCAGAAGCTATCAAATAAAGACTTCAGCTATGGCACAATAATAGCACATAAGAATTACCTTGGTGATCACTGTTTTTCGTTGAGCCTTCAATCGACGAATGACACCGCACAACTGATTATACATAAGGAAGGAATGAATAGTTCGCGTTCTTCGAGGGGTCTCTGGTACGATGGACAAAAGCAATATATTCCGCAGAACTCGGGATACTTTTGCACGGATTACAGCATGGAATACCAGACGGAATCCATACACTACAGAGGTGGGACTGGAGAACCAAGGTGCCATCAATCCCAATGTGAACGGAGGACCATGGTTGTAATCTGATCTCGTGCCACTGGAACGGATATGTTGCCCAAACGCTGCCAGATTCCCATCTAACATGGACTCCTGGACATCGAGAGGTAGTAGCTGCAGTGCTGTTTGCCATGGATGTCAATGGATCGGAAAGGGGGGAATTCTGTGGTGCCGAAAAGATATCCAGATCTCCAGATGCATCATGGAGTTCTGAGTATCCGGGGCGGGATCCAGTTGGTGTCCGACCCCCCGAGGTGAATAGGACAGCATTGGGGGGCCGTGGAGTCGTGGGGGTGGTTCCAGATGTTGGGATTACAGACCGGGGAGTTGCTTGTGACGATGCGTCAAGCGAAGGGCCAACGATGAAGAGAGGCTGAGTTGTTTCGGGAGCAATGGTTGCCGGAGGAGGGTTGTTGCCCTGGAGCGAAGAAGAAAGGTATTGGTTTATTAGTAGAGCAATATAACCAGTCACGCACCAGTCTTATCTGTTCCCGCTCACACTTAGTCTTCCCTCTATGAATGATTCCGCATCTGCACAGTGTTAGTCGGGGTGTGGAGACGGATAACCTTGCCACAGAGCTCACAGCGGATCTTACACTGCCCGGTGTCGTCGTTATACCCAACAACATCGAGAAGCGGGTCGTCATCTTGAACTTTCCAAGGTCGCGACATTGGAAATATGGAGGTACAGGAGAGGGGAGAGGTTATGAGAGGGTGCTAGTCGAGGTCGAAGACGTTGCAGACGCGCCAACCATCATCTGCAATCTGATCTTTCTAATCGAGCTAGGACCCCTGGCACAGTCACCGGTTGACTACCTTATACGGAAGGGGGGGTTATATGTCTTCGCCTGCTTGTCTGGTTGCCCCCTGACTGTCACGGTTCCCCGACCTCCCTCCACTGTGGGCAACGACGACCAAGGGCTTCCGGCGAAGCAGACCCCGTTGAGCAGACAGTGCTTTTTATGTCGGACGACTCATACTTTGGTGACGACCTCATTCTCGACGACGACCTCATCGCAGTCTTAGATGCCGAGGAGGAGAAACATCTGTCTCTCCAGCCTCAGGCGGCCAAGCCTGCGATCGTACGACACACCCCGCCCCCGCTCAAAAAGCAGAAGATTAACCATGACTGGTCCCACAAACCCACTCCGTTGCAGCATTCAGCCTCCGTAGATGACTTTGGCGATCTTCCCGAGATATCCATTCAAGGCGACGGCACCTACGGGGTTGCTGTCTCGAGCAATATTTCCAGGAGTAACAGCATCGCCGCGAACACTCGCCCCATTGCTGGGCCCTCGAGAGTACCACCACTCAAGCCAGTATCCGCCGGCCCCTCAAGCAGGCAGCCGCCACAGCAACATCCTATCGTCAGGCGGTCGTCTGCAAACCAGACAGTAATGCAGCGACATCCAACACTCCCAGTGGTACCGAATGCGCCACCTCGGCAACAACCCCAGCCATTGCAACCACGCGCCTCCGGTGGGACAACGCTCTACAATGTGCCAAGTCAAGGGAGGGTGGAACAGAGGACAGAGCTTACTGAGTTACGGGACAGGGTGGAGAATGTAAGTCTTGCTCTGTTAATAACCTCTCTCAAGCTTGAACCTGGAGTTGTTGCAGCGAAATCAATACGCACGACGAGTTCCGTCGGGAGACGCGTCTCGAATGTCAAGATCTCATTCCAATACTCCCGGACAAGCTTATGCTCCAACCGCTGCTGCTCCTCCCAACTCTCAAAGATTTGCGGCATCCCAGGCTCGCTCCTCGATGTCTGCTCAAGACAAGGCTGAACAGAAGCTCAAGACCGAGTTGAGTATCCTCCGCGCTCAGATGGAAGAGGTAAAGATTCCAGAACAAACCTTATACTCTCTATTCAGAACGCGACGTCTGTGTAGATTAGTAAGAAAGAGGCCGAAGCACGTCAGGAGCTGGAGCAAGCTCGAAACGCACGTTTCGCCAAGGAGGGCGAGGCGAAGATACTGCGGAGTAACATCGACAAGGCACGTCCGAATGCCTGCAGTGACTGCATACAGGGCCTGATTATCCCGAACAGCTCAACCAGCAACATGAGAACGAGCTCACGAAGATGAAGGCTGCGAAGGAGGCCGCGGAGGCCATGCAAGCGCAGCTGAAACAAACACTGCGGGAAGAGTTGGACAGGGTGAAGACACACTATACCTTCCGGGTACGTGATTGGCACCCTTTTTTGACTTTGCGCATGCTGAATTGGCCGTTAGCAACATGAGCTAGAGACCGCCTCTCGTCGGACACCTCTTACATCGCGTATAAGTAGGATGGGTCGCAACGTCGTAAGCTCCTCCCCCATAGCCTCTTCTCAGATGAGACAATGGAACGCAATTCCATCATCTCAAACGGCCGCAGACAACCCCGCCCGCAAACTACAATTTCCACCGAACAGCCCGAAAGGTCAACGAACACGGGTCGCAAACAAGTCCAACGGGAAACCTTCTGGACTTCCCGGATTCCAGAGTGGGTTCGATTCAACACCGATCAGGTATAAAGGAAAAGGAAAGGAACGGGAGACACATCAAGACGACGTCTTCATCCCACCTCCGACACCGCAGTCGCCGCCTAGCAGCCCTCATCCGGCGGTGTTCGCCATTGGCGACGTCCCCATGGCCGACGCCGTTCTCTTCCCTTCTGTTGACTTGGACAGAGTACCTGGCCTGTCGAGTCAACCGCGATGGAACCAGGAGCCGGACGTCGAGATGGCTGAACCGGCGAAGGAGAAAGGGAAGGAGAAAGACTGCGCGGCGGAAGGACTCTCCGCTCCAGATCCGCCGGACTGGAAAGGCGAGGTATGTCTGACCGTACATTCCTTAGCTCCGCTGTGGCTGCTTATGTGGTTTCGTCGTTGCTTTAGCTTCACCATATTCTGTTCACGCATCATCCACGCGCCACAGCTTCCGAACTTACTATTCATCTGGTACTGCACACGAATATCGCCGCAGTGGATCAGTCTACCATATTCACCAACAATGCGCATCGGTTGCTCGAAGCACTCGGTACTACGTCCATCGCAATCGACTTGGAGACGTATCTCCATGTTATCTCAGATTCTTTGGTCGCTATGACTCAATGCCTCACGATCTCATGTTCCGTACGTCTCTGCTGTGACACCAATCAACGATAATCCTGACAAATCGCATCTTCATAGACTGCACCACTTATTGCCCTGCTCGATCTTATACGGACTATAACTTATTCCATCCCATCTTTCGTGTCTTCTTTACTCTCCATTTCAGCAGATCACCCGTCACCTCAATTACTAACTACGATCTGCAATATAGTCTCTCAACACCTTAATCCCAAAGAGAATGACTTTGTTCCTGAAGAGTGCGTCGCGCTTGCGGAGGAAGTCTTCAGATTACTGGAGACTCTGTGTTGGACTATTCCTGATGACTTGGCTCCGAGGTGTGTAGTCAAACCTATAGGCTGTGATGTGATGACACCTGATCCTGGATACCTACGTAGATTGTCAGCACTGATTCTGAACCACGACGTCATCATGGCTATGACCTCGCCCAAGCACACCTCGAAGACCCTCATCGCTGCAAGTCGCGCACTCGCTTTCCTGGCTTCTCGTAAGCACACACAAAGCTAGCGACAGAACTCCCGCCAACTTACCGTGATCTTCTCCTTTTCGCAGACCGCGCTCTCTTCCGTCACTTTCTTACCCTACCTCGAGGTCCAGACGGCAATCCGCTCCAAGACGCGTCGTATCACAGACTCCCTCAGATCGAACAGCTCGCGGCCTTTCTCACAGACAGCCGTAGCGGCCCTGACGTAGGTCTCTCTTCGTTTCATCTTCCTGAAATCACTGACGACACTTCAGGCATTGCAACTACGAGAAAACGTCTTGACTTTCTTCGCCACGCTGGCGACAGCCCATCCCGACGCACTTACGATTCTCTCTCAATCCTACACTCTGATCCCACATATCATCATGTTCTTGAGCAACATAGCATCACCTTTGTGGGAAGACGACGTCGAGCTGATGGCCTCACCCGCGCGAATCAAATCGTACGTATCCCACTCCTCCCCCTTCCTCCCACCATCTTAACAAAAGACCAACCACTTCCCTTCCACCCCCCCCCCCCCCACAGCGTACTAGACCTCACCACACGCACCATCTCACTTCTGTACATCCTCGTCTGCTCCCAATCCCCCAAAGTGAACCTGAACGAGAAGCTGCAGACCAACCACCGAATCTTCAACGGCATCCAACACGTGTTCCACGTCACTTTCGGACGGTTCACGTTCGCGGACGCGCCGGAGTGGCTGGACGAGGGCGGGCGGATTCAGCTCGAGCAACTGACCAGTAACTATTCGCTTTTTCTGCTTCATGAGACTGGACTGATGACAGTCCCCCCTTTTTTTTTCCCGTGTGCGTTGTGCGACGGCAGAGATGGCGAGGGAGTTATTGGAGATTGTCGTGGAAGGACCGGAGCTGGACATGATCTGGGCATCGTTTCAGCTGGATCTGGACGGGTCGAAGAAAGTACCTGTTATACTCGATTACGACGAGGAAGACGAGGAAGACGAGGAGGCACTCGTCGTCCAGTAAATTGATGTCAAGTGTGTGTTCTATCTTGTCATCACGTTTAGGCTCGAACATGCCAGTTCTCTTGAAGACCGCACCTCCAGTATACTTCCCAAGCTGGTCGATTAATGCACATGCTGTACGGGGTTCATGATAGCAGCTATCCTTGAAGAATATGGACTCACCGCCATGATGCGCACACACGCAGACACGATCTCATGTAGATTGCATTCTTTGTAGTCTTTACAGTGCGTGTCAGGTGTTCAAATTTTGCCAATTCCAATTATCACTCTCACTGGGTACCTACCTACAGCATTAGTGTTGGACTTTGGTATGATTACTGTATACTATTTCAAAGATGCACAATCTTCAGTGATCCATTCATCCAAGCATCCAAAGTTTTCATTTCGGCCATATAGTTGTCTGTTTACCGCAGTAAGATGATATCGTGAGTATCGATTGAATACTGCGTTCATCTTTGGGTGGCACAGAGTTGGTACAGTTGCTCTGATTTTCATGTCGCCAGGAGAGTGAGAAGATGAAGGGAGTGGTGGGTTCGCTTGATGGTCATGAGCCATTAGAAGGGGGGTATTGTCATGAGTTGATGTGTTTCCCTTTTATTTTCCTTTGATAACCTCTTTTTGGACTTGTCATTTCATTTGTTTCATTCGTCACATGATCCCATCATTGACTCATCATGTATCAGTCATCATGACTCGTTGTGACTCATGCTGACTCCTTTGTTTCCTTCATGTTCCATAGCTTTCCGTGGGTGAGTCATCGAGCCTGCGCGGCCCCAGTATCTCATAGACCTGCCCTAAACCCTTGTAGTATATAAACCCCATGTATGACACCTGGAGACAGTAGCTTTGACCTCTCGTCTCCAGGTAAGTCAAGTCCTATTGTACTAGTATACGTTTGAACTGATATATAACTCGTCTCCAGCCTTAGAGTCGTAGTGTGTTCATACACGCTCCTCCAGGTGTGATCAGTGGTAGCAGCGTCTCTATTTAGCCTTTATTTTGGTTAGGTTTTCGCCTCACGACTCTATTCGTGACAAACTTGACTTACCTCATCAGTAAATCGTCAAATCTGCCTGGGATGCCTTGCCGTATTTGGGATGCCTGGTGGCGCTTGAATTGGCGAGATTTGCCTTGAAGCAACAAATTCCATTGGTCGCCAGGCTTGTCCAGGCAGTTGTCGTTACGTCAAGTATCAATTGAGTTCAAGCATTCCTAGGCATTTCGCCAGGCATCGATCAGGCCGCACCGAAAAATGTGTCACCAAACGAATATTGTAAGTCTAAAGTGTGCTTGCCCTAAACTCGGCAGCATCGGCACTGTGCTGATGTAATAATTTCTTGTGGTGCCACGGCCACACTGGCACACTGACTCCGAACTCAACCACCGTCGTGACGGTGCCGTCTAACGACCTCAACATCATCCTTCACACCCACTCTCCACTCTTTTCATTATCTATGCTGCAGCACTCACAATTGATTGGTAGGGATTGGAGATGGCACAGAACCATGGTGAGTCAGTCACCCCTTCAAGTGCATTTCATCACTGACTCTATAGCCTGTTGCAGCATGACCACTTTCTCTCCAGCACATACCTTCCTGGCCAAACCACTCTCCTTGCTCCCCACCACCCACTTGACATTGGCTCTAATGGCCCCTTCTCTGGGTTCCCTTGTAAGTGACTATTTGATATTCCTTCAGGCTTCCTGTATATCCATATGTGTCACGAGTTGGGCATTTACTGCTTATATATCCCCAGAAGAATGTCAAGCCGAGCTTGACATTGCGCCCTTTTGGCGTAACGGTTTAGGATGATCTGGGCATTCTATGTAACTCGTGACATAATGTCAAGCTCCAAGAGGTCAGTGGTTCAACTCCTCCTGGTGGCAAAAAGTTTGGGACTTTTGCCACATGACAGGGTTCGGCTGTGATGATCATTGAGGTCACATGATTGGATCATGGTGATTGCTCGGCGTGATCTAGCAACCCTGGGAGTCATGACACTTAGGTGTCCAGCAGGTCCTTCTGAACCCGCCAAGACCTTCAAGGTTAAGCCAGAAATGGTAACCCTTGGGACCAAGTTATATAAGCAGTCACATGTGGTCATGTGATCTTGGAAGGGGATAATGTCACGAGTTGGGCATTTACTGCTTATATATCCCCAGAAGAATGTCAAGCCGAGCTTGACATTGCGCCCTTTTGGCGTAACGGTTTAGGATGATCTGGGCATTCTATGTAACTCGTGACAATATGTATATAGTCATGTAATTCCTACTATATATGAGAATATACCAGATATAATAAACAATTTCTATTCTATCATGCTGTCTTGTGAGTCCTGAAATCAATCTGGAGCTGCCTGACGCAGCCTGAGTTGATGCCTGGAGGCAATATTTTGGTGTGTAATCGGTTCTACAGACCCGCGGCAGGCTGAGTTCAGGCCGCCCAAGCATAGTTTCGGCAAAGTGACTTAGCTTGTGCGGGCTAGAGATGCTTGAGCAGGCCATTTCCCAGGCATCGATGTATCGTGCCTTGAGAATGCCTGAAACACGTATTTTATTGATTTTTGCTCGGCAAGCACGGCTTCAGGCATTCAAGGCAGATCTGACGATTTACTGATGCTGGAGACGAGAGGTCAAAGCTACTGTCTCCAGGTGTCATACATGGGGTTTATATACTACAAGGGTTTAGGGCAGGTCTATGAGATACTGGGGCCGCGCAGCCTCGATGACTCACCCATGGAAGGCTATGGAACATGAAAGAAACAAAGGGAGTCAGCATGAGTCATGACGAGTCATGATGACTGATACATGATGAGTCAATGATGGAATCATGTGACGAATGAAAACAAATGAAATGATAAGTCCGAAAAGAGGTTATCAAAGGAAAATAAAAGGAAAACGCATCAACTCGTGACAATACCCCCCTTCTAATGGCTCATGACCACATGAGCTGGAACTACGCCCATCTCCCAGGGTTTGATGGCGGCAGCAATCGTCATAGGCTCTGGAATGGGTTTGAACTGGAGTCGGGAGAAATCGGCAGCGGCAATAGCCCGGGGTGCATGTGGGTACTTCTTGTGGAAGTCGTTGACCTTAGCCGGAGTGTTGGCCACATGATCTGCTGGTTCCCAGGAATTATGCTCCGGGCCGTAGCCCTTCCATCGTACGGGGTACTGCAACTTCCTCCGGTGCATCCGTGAGTCCAAGATCTCAGCCACTTCCCACTCCTCTTCCTCCTCAACGATGATCGGCAGCGGCTCAGGGTATGTGCGTCCAGGGATAGAACTTTTCTTATACGGAGAGAGCAGGTTGACGTGGAAGACAGGGTGAATGGAGATTGACGGTGGGAGTTTCAGCTTGTAGTCAAGGTCGCTGATCTTGGCAATGATGGGGAACGGTCCAAGACGCTTGTGACTGAGCTTCTTGCTTGGTCGGTTGACACGGAGATTCTTGGCATCAAGCCAGACTTTATCCCCGACCTTGTATGCCGGTGCATCCCGCACGTTCCTGTCATAGGCCCACTTCATCTTTTCTGCCGTGATCCGCAACTTCGCCTGAGCGTCCTCCCGAACTGCCTTGAGCAGCTTCACACGTTCATCAAGAGCTGGAACAGCTAGGGATTGGCACGGGTCGGGAAACCCCGTGTCCGGGTTATCGCGGGTCCGGGTCCGGGTTGGGATTTTCTGTCCCGCCGACCCGTTTTGGCCCGCTCTCCAAATCTGGCTGGACGAGCTTGCCACAGCTTCGATTAAAGGTTGGTACATGTCGTTGAGCTAGTAGGCGTATAAATACATTTGTTTTAACTTTTAGGCTTGGAAATTCCTGTGAGACCTTGCGAGACCCTCCCTCCTCATCCACACCTCTCCTGCGAAACCCCTGTGATATCTTGCTACATCTCCGGATTTGCGTCACTGGTCAGAATGTTCGACGAGGACCCTCCTGTTCTGCTTGGGAAATGATCCATCACACTGTCTAAGAAAGCTAAGGGTGTTACAATTTTCCTTTTCTTTCCTCTATTATCTGTTTTCGGACTTGTCTTACTCTTTTCCTTTTCTTGTCTCACTTTGCGCTTGACGCATGTTCAGCACATGTTCGACACATGCATCATTTGATCTCTTCTTTTGCCTCACGTTTGACGCATGTACAGCACATGTTCAACACATGTATGTCTTCCCTTTTCCTCATGTTTCCCTCATGACAGCAGAGCTGCTCAGTATATAAATCCTAGCTACCTCGTCCTGTAACTTTAGCTTAACCTCTTATTTCATTCGAGGTTTATCTCACACACCTGAACCCGACTTTCCTCTGTTTCTCCTCGCTCTCCAACTTAACCGCGACCTCGTCGTAACATTAGGTTAAGCTCTTTCTTGAATGCCGACGACATACGTCTAGGCACACACCCCCATACAGAACCACAGTAACACGTGCCCACGGTGGCCCCCATCGAACGACCAGCACTACCAAGACCTGTAGGGGCCCAACCCACCGAAAGACCAGACCAATTCTCTCTTCTTCATCAAGGAGTTTCACGCCTAGTAACTCACCAACGTCATCAACGACCCCAAGGGTGGTTCTTCATCGCCACACTCTCCTACGGAAGCTGGCGCTTTGACGAACGAAGCACTCGAGTACCCGATAGCTATTTCCCAGAAACCCCAGAACCAGACGTACCAGAAAACCCCGCCGTACCTGACAACTCTGACGAAGACGAACAGAGACCTGGTCAAATCACTCCCCCAAACCCAATAGCAGACAGCTCTCGCATTCCCACAGCTCCGACCAGTCAGAGGATCCTTCCACGAACCCTTCAACCTGACCTCTCATTACCCCCTCTTCCTGCTCTTGACACACTCCTTGCCCCCGTCGCACCTGTGACTACTCTTCCACCCTCTCCTATCTCACGACCACCTCACTCACCCAGACCCCAGTTATCCACCCCACCGCTCCATCACACCGACAATGTCCACCCCCAAGCCAGTAGAACTCAAAATCAACCCTCCGAGTCCCTTCAATGGCGACCGCAGCAAGGTCAACAACTTCCTCAACACCTGCGAGCTCTACTTTCTCGTCAATAGTCAGATCTACAACGAGGAAGGAAAGAAAGTAGGGTTTGGGATCAGCTATTGTAGCGAGGGAGCAGCCGCAAACTGGGCGAGCACCTTCCTAACCACCAAGCTGGCCGCCAGCAACCTAGGAACCTGGGCGGACTTCAAGGTCGAAATCCTGAAGGTTTTCGAACCGACCTCTGAAGCGCAAAACTGCATTTCTAAGATGAAACTCCTCCGGCAGTCTGGTCCTGCTGAGGACTATGTCGCGGAATTCCGAACCCTTGCAGTACTTTCCAAGATCACCGACGTCAATGTTCTGTCCGACTACTTCCTCCAAGGCCTTAACCAAGGCATGTACGAAGATCATGAGTAGTGCCTCCCTTCCCAAGACCATAGACGACTATACTCTATTGCCATACCCTCGATGAACAGTGGCGTCTGGGTCAGCAATACGCTGGCAACTCCAGGGGCAACCAGAAGAAGAAACCCAACTCCCCATCCCCCTCTTCCCAATCCCGTCCTATCATGGAGCCAAACTCACGAAGCTGACCCCCCAGCAACGTGAGTATCTGGCCAAGAACAATGGGTGTTTCCGCTGCAGGGAGTTAGGCCACAAGTCGTTTGAAACGACAAGTGCAAGGCTCTCAAGCCTAATGGGGCCAATGTCAGAGCCCTCTTGAAGCGTTGAATCAGGAGGAGAAGGACAAACTCGCAGCAGAGGGTTTTGTCGTAGGCCAGTAGAATCGACGTCTACCTGGCCCAGACTCACAGTATCACCTGTATTAGTAGCGGAGCTCACGAATCAATCTATGTGTATTCCTGCAAAACTTACTGGTGACCGAATCGTCGACATCAACGCTCTTGTAGACTCAGGAGCAGGAGGAACCTTCATCGACAACATGTTCGCTACTCGCCACCGACTTCATCTTGAACGACTCCCATTTCCCATCCCTGTCTCTAACGTAGACGGATCTCCCAATCGTAGAGGACCGATCACCCATTTCACCTGGCAGAATGTCGAAATTGCAGGCACCAAAGTCCCCACTCGGTTCCTCATTACCTCGCTCGGCCAAGAGTCTATGATCTTAGGACTTCCTTGGCTCCGACGAGTAAATCCTCAGATCAATTGGGATCAAGGAATCCTCCATTTCAATCTACGCCCCAATAAGCCGGAAATCCGTCATACTACATTCCCCAGACCCTCGGTAGAAGAAGAACCCGAACCGGAAGAGAAACCTGCCAAGAATGAGAACGCACCCTGGTTGCTTCCTGAATGGACGAATAGCAATCATTTCCTACCATCCAATGCGATTCACATCGAATCCGCTCCTTTTGAGACAGAAACACCAACCAAATTCGACATCCTTCCGGATGAAACGTTCCTAGCATATCTTAAAGGAGAACCTGTGGTCGGAGTCTTCTTGACGGAGGCAGATATAGATCACAAAGGAATCCTACTACCACCATTGTCCTCGGAGAAGTCCCCATCGAGTTTCAAACCACTCTTATCCTCAGACGACATCCCTAAACCAGTGTTACTTGCCACCGCTCAACTCCCTCGTCACTCTCGCTCAGTCGTTATATCACGATTCTCACGAAAACGACAGATGTGGATCCATGCAAAGGCAAATCCGGCCATGGAAATGGCACAGAAACAACAGGTGCAACATCCGGCCAAATCCTTGGACGAACTTCTTCCGGAAAGATACAAACACTTCGCAGACGTCTTTGAGAAGAAAGCCTCAGAACGCTTCCCTAAATCCAGACCCTGGGATCATGCGATTAATCTCAAGGACAACTTCATACCAAGAAACTGCAAGGCGTATCCGCTCTCTCACACCGAGCAGAACGCACTAGACGACTTCCTGGAAGAAAATCTCAAGAAAGGCTACATCCGTCCCTCTCAGTCGCCTATGGCATCACCTTTCTTCTTCGTACAGAAGAAAGACGGTTCTCTTCGACCATGTCAGGATTACCGCTACCTGAATGAAGGGACTGTCAAGAACGCCTACCCTCTTCCCCTCATCACTGAACTCGTCGATCGTCTTGCTGGAGCAAAGGTCTTCTCCAAATTTGACCTACGATCCGGATACAATAACGTTCGTATCAAAGATGGAGATCAATGGAAGGCCGCTTTCAAATGTGCAAAAGGACTATTCGAACCGACAGTCATGTTCTTTGGTCTCTGTAACTCCCCAGCCACCTTTCAAGCAATGATGGACGACCTCTTCAAGGATATGATTGACGAAGGATGGATTGTGATCTACATGGACGACATTCTCATCTTCTCCAAAGATCACGCCACCCATCAGGAGCACACCGAGCGGGTACTTCAACGGTTACGGGATAACGATCTCTTCCTGAAGCCCAAAAAGTGTCATTTCGATGTCAAGGAAGTCGAGTTCCTCGGAATGATCATTCGACTGGACGAAATTGCCATGGATCCTACCAAACTGGATGGAATTTGCGACTGGCCCGTTCCCATGTCGGTAAAAGGGGTTCGGTCCTTCTTAGGCTTTGGAAACTTTTATTGCCGGTTCATCACCCATTACTCCGACCTTGCCCGTCCATTGAACGACCTCACCAGGAAAGACCAGACCTGGAACTGGACGTCTGAATGTCAGACTGATTTTGACACGCTAAAGCAGAAATTCGCCGAAGCCCCAGTTCTCCAAATGCCGGACAAATCTAGGCCCTTCTCTATCAAATTGGATGCATCAAAATTTGCCACCGGAGCAGTTCTTCGTCAGCAGGACACGAACAGAGACTGGCATCCTTGCGCGTACTTGTCCAAATCCTTCAACGCAGCAGAAAGGAATTACCAGATCTACGATCGAGAACTCTTGGGCATAATACGAGCTCTCGATGAATGGCGTCACTATCTTGAAGGATCCCCACACCCCATCGAGGTTCTCTCCGATCACAAGAACCTCACATACTTCCGCACTGCCCAGAAGCTCAACCGGCGACAGGCGCGTTGGGCTTTATTCCTACAGTGCACCACGGCAAGAGTAGGCGCCTCTCGGGAAGGCGGAATTTTTGGCCTGAGGCTTATTCCTCTCACTTTAGGACAGAAACCCATCCCAATTTGCGTAAAAATGAAATCTCCGAAAATTAGGCGCCAGTTCACTTTTTGACCAGAATTTTCGAATTTTCAAACGCCTTTCCAGCAATCATTTCCACTTACTTGAGTGCTCTAACAGTATTTTGTACACTTTGCAGCATGAAGGGTGACCGTGGAAGTGTTATGTGTTACTCTGGAGACTGTTGGTGTGGGCAGTGAGGTGTCAGTGAAGGGCGTCTATTTCCTAAACGGGGTATTCCCACGTTAGGTAATCACCCATATAAGGGAATGTTCACTTTTGGCGGACTCAAAAAAAATTCCCGTCGATTTATTAACAAACTAATCAGTTAGTCCTTCCCCTTTCAACGTTCCGAGCATATTCAACACATTTCCGGGGTAAAATCCGTCTTGTGGCAGCAAGAGATACATCTTGCCAAGACCGAGCGCCAAGGCGTCGGTTTTGACCGTGGTGCACTGTATCCCAGTTCGAGTTACACCTACGGCACGTACCAGGCACTCAGATGGTACAATCCGACACTTTGTCACGGTTACATCACCTTAATCTGGAGGACAACGACAATGACACCATGATCTTACTGCCAGACGAATTCTTTGTCAATGCCATAGACATTGATCTAATCGACCAGATCAAAGCTGTGGTCAGCAAAGACACTATAGTGACAGAAGCCCTGGATGCGATCAAACAGAAAGCTCCATTGCCAATGCGCTCCCAATTGTCAGATTGGACCTTTGACGACGGACTAATCTACTTCAAGAACCGATGCTACGTACCGCCGGACGAGAATCTTCGCCAACAGATAGTATCTCACTATCACGATACCCCTGCTATGGGTCATCCCTGTCACGAGTTGATGCGTTTTCCTTTTATTTTCCTTTGATAACCTCTTTTCGGACTTATCATTTCATTTGTTTTCATTCGTCACATGATTCCATCATTGACTCATCATGTATCAGTCATCATGACTCGTCATGACTCATGCTGACTCCCTTTGTTTCTTTCATGTTCCATAGCCTTCCATGGGTGAGTCATCGAGGCTGCGCGGCCCCAGTATCTCATAGACCTGCCCTAAACCTTTGTAGTATATAAACCCCTGTATGACACCTGGAGACAGCAGCTTTGACCTCTCGTCTCCAGGTAAGTCAAGTTCCACTGTATTTAACTTACTTGTTCTGATATATAACTCGTCTCCAGCCTTAGAGTCGTAGTGTATTCATATACACTTCTCCAGGTGTGATCAGTAGTCGCAGCGTCCCTATTTCACCTTTAGTTTGGTTAAGTTTTCGCCTCACGACTCTATTCGTGACATTAGGTCAAAGCTTTCCCTGATTACTGGCGCTGCATTACTATTACTCTTTCCCTTTTCCTTTACCACTTCGTCAGCTATCACCCTATCCTACTTACAGTGTGCCCACGTGGTAGTTGGCCCGTCTTAGTGGACACAGTCACCCTTGATTAACGGTCTCGGCGCAACCCGAGGCTTGGGTACTTCGGTATTCACAGAACGCGGAACCTTCTACCAAGAAGTGTAAAATCCGGTTTTGGTTTTGATAGGTGCGCTCTACGAGCGTAGGAGGCTGTGTTTTCGACTTAAGCGGAGGCTACACACGTGCAGGTGTTGGGCCCGTGTCCCGGCACTTGTGAGACAACCGAAAGGCCGAGGAGGCTGAGGTAGTCAGTCTCGGTAATTGAAAGCACTGTCCATCATCATTATTCCAAAGTGGCTTCGCACTCCCCCGATAACCCTCCCCGATCTGCTGTTGTTCTCACTGCCGAACGACTTCCTCCAGGATACGAACATCTAGTTGGGCAATACGCACTTCCCACTAGTCAACCTAGCGTAGCCGAGGTTATCCACTTCTCTCAACGAAATCGTGGTTGGTACAAGTACACTAAGGCTACTAAACAGAACGGTGCTGTTGTTATTGAATCCTACAAACCAGAAAGGCGTGTTCCTGACAGCGAGTTTGACTCCCTTCCTAATCCCGTTACAACCCCACCACAACCAACTCCCGCTGTCCCAGCGCTACCACACGTCACCACTACCCCTGCCGTTCGCCAACCCTCAGAGCACTCAGACCAATCCGCCGTTGAGAGTCTTGTTGCTGTTCATTCCCAACCCCCAACCCCTAGTCAACCTTCAACTCCCTCCACCCCTAACTCCCCTGTCGCCAT